>JACEVL010000834.1:745000-785000 GCA_020284085.1 Aporrectodea caliginosa | reverse complement strand
TCACCATTATCAACTGACTTATCTATCGTCGACTGTCTCTCTGTCTGAATGTATCGCCTTTCTGGGCATTATTAGCCTCACTACAGACTTGGTTTTGGTGCCTTTTGTACTATAGACCGGCGCTATAGAAGTTGCTAATTCTAGTTTCATTAATGGTGTTAAGTTTCTAGTTTCACTGCATGAGATATAAATGACTTGAATCAAAAGCAGTAGATATTGAAGGAGGTAGAGGAAAACCCATATGTCTCTGCATTGGTGTTTCCAAGCGAAAGTTAAGCGAACCAACAGTTCAAGTAACTGGCGAAAGACAAGACATTTAGTTAAGCGAACCAACAGTTCAAGTAACTGGCGAAAGACAAGAAATTTAGTTAAGCGAACCAACAGTTCAAGTAACTGGCGAAAGACAAGAAATTTAGTTAAGCGAACCAACAGTTCAAGTAACTGGCGAAAGACAAGAAATTTAGTTAAGCGAACCAACAGTTCAAGTAACTGGCGAAAGACAAGAAATTTAGTTAAGCGAACCAACAGTTCAAGTAACTGGCGAAAGACAAGACATTTAGTTAAGCGAACCAACAGTTCAAGTAACTGGCGAAAGACAAGACATTTAGTTAAGCGAACCAACAGTTCAAGTAACTGGCGAAAGACAAGAAATTTAGTTAAGCGAACCAACAGTTCAAGTAACTGGCGAAAGACAAGAAATTTAGTTAAGCGAACCAACAGTTCAAGTAACTGGCGAAAGACAAGAAATTTAGTTAAGCGAACCAACAGTTCAAGTAACTGGCGAAAGACAAGAAATTTAGTTAAGCGAACCAACAGTTCAAGTAACTGGCGAAAGACAAGACATTTAGTTAAGCGAACCAACAGTTCAAGTAACTGGCGAAAGACAAGAAATTTAGTTAAGCGAACCAACAGTTCAAGTAACTGGCGAAAGACAAGAAATTTAGTTAAGCGAACCAACAGTTCAAGTAACTGGCGAAAGACAAGAAATTTAGTTAAGCGAACCAACAGTTCAAGTAACTGGCGAAAGACAAGACATTTAGTTAAGCGAACCAACAGTTCAAGTAACTGGCGAAAGACAAGACATTTAGTTAAGCGAACCAACAGTTCAAGTAACTGGCGAAAGACAAGAAATTTAGTTAAGCGAACCAACAGTTCAAGTAACTGGCGAAAGACAAGAAATTTAGTTAAGCGAACCAACAGTTCAAGTAACTGGCGAAAGACAAGAAATTTCCACTCGCAACTGTGCAACTTTTCGTTATCATTATCGTCATCTGTTTTACATAGACGAAGTCACGATTATCATATTAATCGTTTCCTCGTTTTCGTTGATCATGTTTCGTTTGCGTTTTTGTTCGTTTATGCTTAGGCCTACAGTAACTCAGAACGTACTTTCGGAATATACTGTTGCTAATATGTCAGCAGATACATGCGTCTGAAGAATGTCAAACGGATTTAATGATGGGACCTATACAGAAGAAGGTTAATGATAGTGAATGCAGTGACCACAGAACAATAAACCTGATCTTTCATGCATACGGTCTATTATTAGTTACAAATTTAATTAATAATACACCGCATGCATCAAATATCATGTTGAAAATGTTAACTCGAAGGATGAATGGCAAAGCAGGGGACATACAACTTCTAGGAGAAGAGAAGTTTGGATTCAGAAGAGGAAAGGGAACAAGATATGTATGTATGTATGTATGTATGTATGTATGTATGTATGTATGTATGTATGTATGTATGTATGTATGTATGTATGTGTGTATGTATGTATGTATGTATGTATGTATGTATGTATGAGCACTTGTTATAGCGCCTCTTCAAGATTTCTACTCAGAGGCGCTCCCAACTACAGCGCGAACATTGAATCGGAGTTTCACGCCGAAGCGCATGAACAATTGCAAGTGAAGGACTTGCCCCAGGTCCCTACGCGGCGGCTTGAGGTGGATTCGAACACGCAACCCTCCGGCTGCAAGGCACCGAAAATACCCCTACACCACCGCGCCCCGCAAGATATGCAAATGGTGTTCTGACAACACTAGGGGAGAGACGTCTACAGCATGGAAAGAATTTGTATTATGCTGCCTTTGATAGAGGGAACTGGTGCAGACTCATTACTTATTGATCCATCCTTTTGGAACAGCTTCCATCGTACATACTTCCATACGTCCTTACATTCGCTTCTTTGATCAAATCCCACTTATCTGTGCATGGTGTACGTATGCAAGATAAAACGTAGACCTATCTACATAATTATGTCTGTCTATCTGTGTCGTAAAGTGTAGTTTCAGACTATTTCGTTTAATTCACGTATATTGCCCATTCGTATCCTTTCGTCCATAGGCGCCGACTTTTGGTTTTGTCTCTGGGTGCCACTGCCTGGGTTCTACCCCAGTCCCCGTGAACATTTTGTTATATTCTACATTGCCATAGGTGACTTTTAGTGCATTTTGGGGAAAGAAAATTGTTTTCTTGTTAAGGGTTACATGGTTAGAAAAAGTATATACAATGTTGGGTATTTGTGTTGTAGGCCTACTGCTTCACAAGTTGTGAGATTACTGGAATATAATGTAAACAATATGAATTTAAGGTCTGATTCTGCTGGGTGCCAGGCACCCACTGAACTTTCTCTCTGGGTGCATTGGCTCCCAAGGAGTCGGTGCCTATGCTTCCGCCATGCAGTTCTTCCGCCACAGATTCAAATGTGGATATACATTGCTCCTGGCACGTATACGCCCTGATCTGTATGGGTTGCTGCGGCAGAATGTACAATGTACATCCCATCCTCGTCTTCATCGGTAGCCAAACAATTTCCAGACAGATGATTGCCTTGCACTCGCATGCCTTTAAAATGTATGTCTACGGTCTTATGCTAAATATTGCAGTTTTTACTTTATATAGCGCATCTACCAGAATAGACTACTCGGAGGCGTTCTCAGTATGAGATAAATGAGTTTTAAGGTCACGAGTTGCGACATTCTTACCTTCCACAGCTACTTAAGATCGACTAGGAATCGGGAAATGTTCCAATTACTTCATTGTATCATGTTATTATGTAAATATTATCTTGACCATTCTAAATTTATAAATGCATGATTGTCTGATGCACGCGTGACCTTCTATTATAAGGTTATAGAAAGCACACGCCAAAGTCGACGGGGCTGCTCTACTGATGGAAAATAATTACCGGTAAATATCACCGTATAATAGACTAGAGGTGGTCGACACGGTGGGTGGTCGAGGGGTTAATGCTGCGGTTTATGACGCTGCGACCGGGTTCAAACCTCAGACGACCCTTCACATGAACAGGGCTGCCGACAGAAATTTCGGGCCCCTAGGCAGAGCAGTCACGGGCCCCTATCTATCTTTAGACTTCATGAGAAATTTTTTTTAAACAAACTGAAATAATAATAGTGCGGGTACAACCCTACAAAATTATATTTATATATGCAACTATTGTAGTTAAGTGTCCGTAATATTATGTTTTAAAAGGCATAAATCATAAACTTGCTGGGCCCTGCCCGGGCCCCTAAAAGTCGCCGGGCCCCTGGGTTTTTGCCCCTGCCCCCCCCTCTCGGCGGGCCTGCACATGAATCCATACAGAGATCTAATTGTCGATCTGCGCATGGGCTCAAAGGTCATCATCTTCTATATGAATGTCTCCTTAGATCCAATCATTGTCCTATAACAGAATAATGTAAAGCGCCAAGTGAGATAAATTCCCAGGTGGAAAAACCCCGCAGTCGATGCGAATGGTAGAAAATGCGTGGACGACGTCTTGTTACACGTTAGCCTGTGGCTGCAGCCCGCAGTAAATACAGTCAGAAGGCTTAAACGAGTGACGGCCATTTGCAATCAAATCAGACGTGTTACGGTTAAGCCGATTGGCGATCTATCTGTTGCCCTGCCATCCAATCCAACATTTAATTTAGAAATGGAAGTCACATTAGGGTTTTAAAAAACAATCTCAGTCTGCGTCACTTTTATATGGTTTTGGCAAACGGCGGATATTGGTGAGGTGTTTGCGCCTACAGCAAAAGACGCAAGGTAGCTGTTTGTGCAGGTTTCAAGACGGCAAAGAGGCTCAGAACCGGCGTAAACAGCTCTCTGGTGTGCATCTCGTGTGAAAAACTCTCTGGCGTATGCGCGGGCATAGCTGACCGACAATTACAGCCAAACATAAGAGGACGTTGTCGAACTTTGTTTTATTTACCTCAACACCGACCCAGTGAACCATATATTATTTTGATATGTAAGAGAACTTTGATAGATGGACAATTAGAAGCGAACGGAAGTTCATATCCGGAAGACCTATGATGATGGAATTGCAAAAGCCCAATGACAAATGATAGGAGGAGTATAATGGTCGGTGTGGCGCTGAGCGATTGGTTACGCTCTTTTTGACCAAACTTACGCAGCTGTACAGTAATCACCTGCGGATTACCATTCCATTCATTCCAAAAATTTATATAGCGCCCCTTCAAGGTTACTACTCAGGAGCGCTCCCGACCCAACCCCGGCTGAAAAGGATGGTTTTAAGGCTAGAGTGAAACGCATCTACCATTACCTGTATATCGAATTCACATTTCAAACTACGCCACTGCCTTTCTCGAGTGGTGCCAATCCTAAACCGAGATATAGGAGGAGGGCGAAGCTGATCACCATTGTTACGAAACAACGTAGCTAGACAGACAGTAACTAACCAACCAAATATTGATAGTTCATCCTATTATCGTGTTCCGTTGAAACGTTCAGTCTGGCTCCATCTAGCCATTATTATTTGCTCACTGAACGGATTTCGGACGGGCCAGAGGGTTTGCTGTGCATTCAATTTCGGTGAATGGAGACAGGCTACACTGTGCCACTGGTCCTTCGCACAGGTGTGTGAATGTCTGTCCACAGACACGTTTCAATGACTCGCTAATACGGGCTCTTCGTTTCGCATATTACGCTTACAACCGACTGGGCACCAATCGCTTATGCCCAAAGTAGAACCATTGTTTTGTATTCAGTTGTGTTTGCTTAGTAAGAATAAGAGTAAGAATTCCATTCCCTTCAACTGATGAATAAACGGCGTCATCGTCCAAATAACTTTCACGAGCCTGGTAACCATTCTCAGCCGGGCTAGGCCAAAAGAACAGATCTCCTCAACCTTAAATTTATAGGACTGAGTAGACTTTCAGAAAATTGAATCTTGACCTAGAACGAATTTTTACCTCTCCTTCGCCCATCGATGTTGTTTTGACTGAGCGCCTGTGAAAAAGCTGGTTCCCGCGACCTCCCTTTTTTGGGCGCTGTAAAAATCTCGAGATTACGATTACGATTACAGTTCAATCATGTTAGTAGATCGATGTTTGGTCGCAGAACCTTGTGTCTTGTCGCTGAGAAACCGAGTTTGAAACCCCGGAGGCCATTGTACTCTCTATTTGAAACAATCCAAGGAGCCATCCCTCCCAGTATCATACGGACGAATGTTACTCACCTCCGCGATAAGCAAGACGATGAGAAAAATATGATGACAAATAGGCAAATGAGAGCGCTGCCAGCTAACGGAATCAGAAACAGTGTGATTCTCGTTAACGATAACGATAATGAAAATGTTCGTTAACGAAAATAAATTGATTTCGTTAACGATAACTATAACTAAAAATTTCGTTAATTATAACTATAACGAAAATACAATAACGAAAATTCATCTTTATTTTCGTTAATGCAAAAAATAAAAATAGGAAGTGCAATATGGATGAGTCGACATAAATGAGAACAAACAAATGCGATATTTTTATTATGCAATTTGACAGTTACTTTGGAGACTCGTGTATTCATGATGCCGAATGCATCCATGCTTCAAAGGCTTTCAAATATCTGAGCAAATTGTGAAACAGCGTGTTAATACGCACAATTTTACTTATAGCCTTATTTGTTGTAGCTAAGTAGTAACTAAAATTAACTAAAATAAAAATCCATTAACTAAAACTATAACTATAACTAAAAAATAATACTAACTATAACTATAACTATGACTAGTACTAAAATAAAAAAACCATCAACTATGACTAACTATAACTAAAATAAAATCTGTAAGGAGAATCACACTGAGCAGAACGTCTCAAAGGAATGGTCTTTGCTGAAGCCGGATTGCGATGGTCAGCAGAGGTCAGAGGCTGCAGCCAGGTATAACGAGACATTTGCCTAGCGATTGTCCTTGATCGCTTCTATCGAAAAGCATACGTCCATTTTGCTACTTTTTACTTCAACATTAGCCCGGAACCATCAGCGTATAGAAGAGTATCATAAGGTATCAGTTTTGATTACTTAGATAGTTGCGTGTTCAGAGCCTTGGCTATAGACTATATATAATTTGCGATATATGAAACACGCTAGATTAAGTGTCTGAGACATACATTAGATATTGTGATTGAGAGGCAGAAACTGCTAGATCAGGTATGGAAGGAGGAGGAAGAGGAAGAGGAAGAAGAGGAGGAGAAGGACGAAGAGGAAGAGGAAGAAAAGGAAGAGGAAGTGGAGGAGAAAGAGGAAGAGGAGGAGGAGGAGAAAGAAGAGGAGGAGGAGGAAGATGAGGAGAAAGAGGAGGAGGAGAAAGAGGAGAAAGAGGAGAAAGAGGAAGAGGAAGAGGAGGAGGAGAAAGAAGACGAGGAAGAGGAGGAGGAAGAGGAAGAGGAGGAAGAGGAGGAAGAGGAGGAGGAAGAGGAAGAGGAGGAGGAGAAAGAGGAAGAAGAGGAGGAAGAAGAGAAGAAAGAGGAAGAGGAAGAAAATGAGGAGAAAGAAGAGGAGGAGGAGGAAGAAGACGAGGAAGAGGAGGAGGAAGAGGAAGAGGAGGATGAGGAGGAAGAAGAGGAGGATGAGGAAGAGGAGGAGGAGAAGGAGGAGGAGAGAGTTGTGAGGGAAGGAAAGTATCATTAGTTTCTGTCATGCATTAATTTTAGCCATCATCCAATCGACATAGCTGATAAAAACCAACGCCTACATTTTATTATTTTCATAATTACAATTAGTCCAACTAAGGTTAGCGGTAAAAATAAATCAGAATTGCCAATGGCAATTCGGTTTTTCAGGCAATTTCAGCCGATTGCTCATAAGTGCGTCACTTGAATTTGGCAACAAATTGTGAATTATTAAGCAAAGCGTAGGCTATATTATGTAGGCCAATGGAGACGTGTTTACCGCAACTGTCAAATGAGCCAGAGTTTCTAAGCGGTTGTCCTTGTGCACCAGCTTTAGACTATTTTTAGACTATTTTATTTTCTCTATATTTAGCTCTACTTCTCCTAAATGCAGCTCTTGTAAGTGCAATAATTGGCTCTGTTAATCTGATCGCCAGTGATTCCAAAACGACCATAATGATCGACGGAATATTAAGAAGCTGAATCTTGTAAATCTACAGTCAAGGAGACTCCATGCAAGACGGTTCAGCTCTTGAGAATAAGTGCACCCTGGGCAAGTCCTTCATTGGCTCGCTTCGTTGAAACTCCGATTCGATGTCGCGCAGTCGAGCGCCTCTGAGTAGAAATCTTGAAGGGGCGCTATATAAATATCTGAAATGAATGAAAATGAATGAATATTAAGAAGCTGAATCTTGTAAATCTACAGTCAAGGAGACTCCATGCACAGACGGTTCAGTACAATGTTGAGAATATATCCATTGGCCGACCGACCGACCCTTGAAACCTGCTACCGACAAGGTTCTTCCACTTTGCGTATAATTCTGCACAAGTTGCTCACGAATTCTTAGTACAGGTGGTCAACGTTCTGCATATAGCACGTGCATGGACTCAGGTAGCCTGCATTTCACAGAATGTCATGAGCAGGTGAAGACATACGTATATCCGCAAAGAACAGCCTTTTTATGCCGTAAGAAGTCGCTTTATATTTCATCAAATATATATATTATATTTTTTCATCATATATATAGGACTATATATATATATAGGCCTATATATATATGATGAAATGTGGGAGCAGTATGCAGATAGACCCTGTGTAGAGCAATAATACATTATGAAAAGTAAAGCAATATATAGTCATTATTTCATTCATTACTTGAATTTGTATAGCGCCTCTACAAGGGAACTACTCAAAGGCATATTGTGAAATGTAGAACAATATTATATATATATATACATACATATATACATGATAAAATGTATAGCAATTTGTGCGTGTTTTCGCTTGTGTGGCTTTTGTGCGTGACGATGTGCTTACGAAAATATACACAGGCCTAAAAAACGGATAGAAATCTTATT
The DNA here is from genome assembly GCA_020284085.1 of Aporrectodea caliginosa. Taxonomy (NCBI): domain Eukaryota; kingdom Metazoa; phylum Annelida; class Clitellata; order Crassiclitellata; family Lumbricidae; genus Aporrectodea; species Aporrectodea caliginosa. Next base: position 776,730 of record JACEVL010000834.1, on the reverse strand, counting down.
TTAGACCAAATTGAATTCGATTTAAAATATGAGAAAACTAATTTTAAATCAAAGTCAAACAGATATTTGTTTTCGCCGAGATATAAATTCGTCATGGACAGAAGGAATATTCCTTTTACACAAAACAGATATTCGTTTCATGCAAAAGAGAAATTTTAATTTAATCTAGCATCTTCTATAGCAACTTGTGCGTGTTTTCGTTTACCTGGATGGGACACGTGGCCCGAATGAATAGTGATAAAGGAGCCAACCAGGTGATTAACTGGACTCCGGAGGGGAACCGCGGGAGAGGAAGGCTAAGAAAGAACTGGATGGGAACTGTTCGAGCGGACCTGAGATGCCTGGAGATGACCGTGGAGGATGCTATCGAGGTGGCGAAGGACGGGAAAGGGTGGAAAAACTGCGTTGCCCGATGTGCACTTGTGCAGTACTGCACGGGAAGGACTAAGGTCTAAGGAAGGTCTTCTATAGCGACAGTATATATCATAATGCCCAATAATTAATTATTATCATGCATTTATTAAGTTCCGCTATCTAATGACCAAGCATCAATCGATGGCGCTAAGCAATTGTCCCTACACAGTAACCGTCTCAGAGAAGACTCGAACCGGTGCTCTCTGCGTTGCATGACGAGCGCTCTATAGCCAACAGGCTACCGTGTGTCCAGCAGACATCATATGATGGTAGCTTCGAGTGAAATCGCTATCAGAACCCTTATAAATTACAATCAAATATCAAAAATTAGTTTGGTGATATATATATATATATATATATATATATATATATATATAGAGAGAGAGAGAGAGAGACAGACAGACAGACAGACAGACAGACACAGAGACACAGACAGACAGACAGACAGACAGACACAGAGACACAGAGACAGAGAGACAGACAGAGAGAGAGAGAGATAGAGAGTGAGAGAGATAGAGAGAGAGAGAGAGAGAGAGAGACAGACAGACAGACAGACAGACAGACAGACAGACAGACAGAGAGTGACACAGAGAGTGAGAGAGAGACAGACAGAGAGACAGAGAGACAGAGAGAGACAGAGAGAGAGACCAGATAGAAACTCGATACAATTTCATCTATATAATTATAGGGCAATTCTTTCAGAACTTGTTTAGAATAATATTCTAAACAAGATATTATCGATTTCACAGAAATAATATATTACTTGCAGAATGCAGAGTTTCTAGTAGGCCTATAGCACAACATTGTTGCTGTTTCTGATAGGCCTACATATGTTCTTTTTCTGTAGGCCTATAGCATAACATTGTTGCTACTTCTGATAGGCCTACATATTATGTTCTTTTTCTGTACCGTAGCTAATTACTTTTCTATTCTGGCGCTGAGTAACGAACACGGTTCAACATTTGATCTGTGTGAAATCTGAGCGTGTTCCTTGGGCTCTTTTTTCGTTTAATTTCGGGCGATTTCTGTCGCTTTGTTGTACTCAGTCTATTATAGATATTTTCTTATTGTTGTTTTTCTGAGGCTGGGTTTGTGCACGACTCGGTTTGTTCTGCACAAATATAAGTGCGTGCTTCACGGGCTAATTCTTTGGGCTAGTTTGCGCTTAATATCGAGTGGTTTCTTTCCTTAGCTGTAGCCTACTCAATCTACTGCCTTACATTATAGGTGCAAGTGCAGTGCAAGTAGGTATTAATATAAGACCGGCTATAATTATACGGAATAACGGATACGTCAATGGACTTACACAATCATTAAGGTAATGCGTCTGCGTTGCCCTTTAGCGATTTATCTTGCGAACATTATCATCATCATCATCGTCATCATCGTCATCATAGTCATCATCAGCAGCAGCAGCAACAGCAGCATCGTCATCATCATAATCATTACTATCATCATCAATCACCTCTGTGCATGGAATAAAAGAAATAAAGCCGGACGTTTATTCTCTTTGGACGCATGCTTTTCAGTATATTGTCGCTTTCCGGTGTTTCCACATGGAATGGACTTCTTCAAGCGCTAAGTCCTGACAGTTCGTGTATCTTCTATCTTCTTACCCCGACTCAACTGATCATCTACCTTCCAACTCTCGACCTAAACGACACCCACCTTAGCAGCTACTCTGACCCCTCTGATCCTCTGGAAACCGGACTCGAACCTCCTTCGGATAACTCTCTCGGATAACCCTTCTATACTAGACGCAGCGCTCGTGAATAAGCTGGTGCCATGCGCTTGGCTTTCGAGTGGCGCTTTCGAAGTTTGGAGATTACGATTACGATCAACGTTTGAAAACGGTTATGTTTCGCCGTTTTAGAGCGCTTCTCACGAGACTCCTTTATATCAAGGGTGTCACAATGTCACATGAATTTAATGGATGTTTTCTTCGTGTTGTAGGTGTCTTTCTGTTCTGCTGGGTTCCGTTCTTCGTCGTCAATACGATCAATGCATTCTGCATCCGGTTCGACCTGTTCAACATCTACTCGATCTGCAACATCCGACCGAGTACCTTCTCGCTCTTCGTCTGGCTCGGATACGTCAACAGCTGTCTCAACCCTTTCATCTACACCGTCTTCAACGCTGAATTTCGCAAGGCCTTCAAGAAACGACTCCAAGCACTCTGCAAATAGAACTTGCAAGTCATGGAGACCGATTTGCCTGATGAGGCTGGGTGACATGAGCTATGACAGTCTAGTCTCGTCGTCCTTTGAAATTGTCTATACGGCCTAATAGGAAATCAAAGTAGCGACTTGACAATGGACATTAAAAGACTCTAGGCTTGTTTCTATGAATAATTTTGTCAAATTGCCTTGGCTAGACGTTTGCACGTTGAAGAAGTAGGAGTCGTAATTCCAGTGAAGCTCTTCTAGCCTATTTGTTGATATAGGCCTTAGTCAACCGAACTGTAGTTTAGATTGGTTTATTTTTGAAAGAACAAAACGAAAATGTATTCGCTCATTACTTGAGAAAAGTAAATGGCATCTTCTTGATTTTTTGATGTTGCTACGCAGCCTACTCTAATCTAATTACCTCTATAGCACCTCTAGTCTAATCTAAATACTTCTAACGAATGGTCGCTTCAAGTGAGACCATAGTACAAGCCAGATGCAATTAAAGAAGAAGAACAGCAGTCGCTTGAGCTAGTCCTGAGGCAGCCATGGGTTTGCAATGTTAGCACCGTCATTTTTAGCCTCGGTATATGAGGGCAGGTGGCCAGTCCTCACCCTGGTCGTCTCATCCTCCCATCGACAGTGTACTGTCAGTGTACTCATTATAGCTTAGTTGGCCATTTGAGTGCTAATGAAGCAGAAATCTCGAACCAACTTTCTGCCCTGGTGGGGATTTGAACCCCACTACACTATGGAGCACCCAATTGCAGACCTCTCGATTTACAGTTCAGCACGCTAACCACTACACTATCGAGCACCCCAATTGCAGAAGCCAGGTTGAAATTCGATTAGTCAGAGAAACCAGACTTCAATGTATACGGAAGGCAAGGAAGCTGAAACAAATGTGACGCCAGGGGTCAAAACCCTCACATGTCGGTTTCTGACCTTTTTATTCAGTCATATTCTACAATAATTACTCTGCTTCAAAATACTTTTAACAGAATGAAAATATTTTTTTTTCTAACTGAAGTTACGTGCGTTTGATTCTTTCATTGGTATAGAGTGAAAAATCGAATAAAAAGTTTCGGAATATTCATGTCATTAAAGTCCTCAGCAACCATTACTTGATTATTCTGAAATTGTGCTGTGCAATAAAGGGTTCTATTCTGCGTCGAATAAAATAAACGCCATCAAAATCGGATAACTACCTTTGCAAGTTATGGCAAATTCACAGGCAACTGCTGAATTGAAGAATATTCTATATTTTTGACCCCTATCGCCTATTTCAGCTTCTAGCTCAGTAGGCTATCTAGGAAGCGACAAGCGATGGGTTTTGACCCCTGGCGTCACAAATTAGTTTTAAGTTTAGCTCTGAATCAGGCGAGAGAACTGACAGATTGGGCAGTGGATCATTCAACAGCTTTGGACCATCATCCGCTGAGAACTCTCCAGAGACAAACAATGTTTTGGTGCAGGACGCGACAAAATTAGTCAGTTGATGGAGTGCAATATTTTTGGCATGAAAGACACAGAGTTAACAAATTGCGTCTGTGTCAGCTTGCATTCATGAATTGATTGACAGATGAGGGTGAGCAAGGGACGAAGACTGTCGGCTAATGTGTGAACTATAAGACAGATTTGAAATTGAATTCATTGCTCGGTGTACATAATGGATGCCACATGCACCTTCTGCGACAGCTAATTTATTTTTAGAAAGTCTTTCAAGCATTATTGTTTGGCGCCATTGTGGTCGCTTTGTCATTTAAAGAATAGAGCCAAATCAAGAGTGATTGTTAGAAATGACATAACTTTCTGAGTCTTTCATAGCTATCAGATGTAAAGGATTGGTGTTACTTTTCTCGTTCTATGAATAACTTATATGTAGGCATATATAAATGATCGTATGTTAAAGGGTGCTGGTTGGACCCCTCGAAGAAGCAGCAATGCGACACAATGAAACAAAGAAGCAGAGACAGAAGTAGAATGAAGCAGATATACAGACCGACACAGATACCATAGTATGAAGTAAACTTGTGTCTTAGGAACTTAATCATTGTTTGCCAGTCAGTAATTTCGAAATCCAACACTGGACAAGGTTACCTTTCAAGTCTGGAAGGCTCATCAATAATAATAATAACCATTAATAGCCAACCCATGAATTATTCGCGTTGCTTGGAGCCCTAAGAATTGTATGAAAAAAATCAGCAACAACAGTGACTCGAATATTCCGAGCTCAGAAAATGGAACGAAACAGAAAGTTGAAGGCAGATGACAAAGCGGAGCTCACAATAGGAAGCCGAAGTTGTCGAAGGCAGATGAAACAGACAGAGAGAGCAGATAAGACAAACACACAACGCAGATGAACAGTGTTTAATCTACTCCCCTTGCTGTCGGGGGAATCGAGGGTTCTCGGGGGGTATCCCACATATTTGAAAAGTTGACACGACCGGGCAATTTTCTCGAGGGGGGGTAGTAACAAGAGTTTTCCAGGAATTTTCGAGGGGGTAGTAACAACAGTTTTCCAAGACTTTTCCACGAGGGGGTAGTAACGAGAGTTTTCCAACAAAAATTGGGGTAGACCATAAATCCTGGGGGAATTATCCCTAAATTTCACACTTTCTGTACAAAATTACATGTCTTTCATTTTTCTGGGGGAAACTCGATCCTGGGGGAACTTTCCCCCCCAAGAGACGTCTAGATTAAACACTGGCAGATGAAGCCGAGCGGGGAATATGAAGCCTGTAGTCAGGATTCGAGTCAACGGCCAATAGCTAAACCGACGATACGCTGATGCCACATCCTGAAAGTCGATTGAACTACTTTAAACTTGAACTCGGTTATCAATCTTACAGAACGACACAAAAGCCAATCCGAACCACCCTTAACATCTATTTCATATTTGATGTAATGTAAATGAACATTTATATAGCGCCCCTTCAAGATACCTACTCGGAGACTCTCTCTGCGCTAGCATAGATGATGGTAAATGTCATTACGGACGAAAATATTACATCAGTTAGCAAAACATTGCGAACTAAGCTGATAGAGTCACCAGTGGCGGGTCCACGCACGCATGTAGAACCACCCAGCTGAAGATTGCATGGTTGTTCAGAGTCTATGGGTCAAGTTGCGTCGATAGAGTATGTATGCGTATGTATGTGAGTATACGTACTTAAATACATAGATAAATACGTCGGTATAGGTATGTATTTATGTATGTATGTATGAACGTACGTATCCGAACACTTGCATATAGCGCGTTTAAGAACCTCACAAAGACGCTGAGACATTACTGTTTAACATGGCTACCGAACCTTAACGTACTCTAGTTGAAAATGTCTTCTGAGCTTCATGCGACGGTATAGTTCTCGTTCCATTAAGATTGTCTACTGCTTGCGAAGAACTGCGTATCTGAATTGAAGTAGGACATTGAGTATAAAGAGATGGTCCACTGCAAGAAAATCTATGAGTCTGAATCGCTGTATAAAAGCGAGGAACCAGCAAATCCCCACATGCGAAAGAGCCCAGCGATCACATACTCGGCTGACTCAATTCCAGAACACAGATCTGTGTAATGTGTTCTGGAACATAACCAACAATCGATGCTCTATCGAAGAAGAGTATCCTCAGATGTAAATCCCAAATAGTCTGCAACTCGCCGATGATAATTATATAACGACTCATCGTCGCCTGCAGCTGTTTGCCCAGAGGCTAACTGTAACGATAGTACATAAGAAAACATCATAATCGGTTCAAATCAAAAGTACGCATGAGTTTCTGTTAATTAGAGAAAGTAATTAGGCCTAAGGAATAATATAATGGGAAAGTATCTGATGATGGCGCTCGTAGTAACACCTCGCCCCGTTCACTGCAACTACTATTCACTTTTTCAAGTAGCCTTACGGGTATGACGAATAACTCAGGATCATGACGTAATACGTATGACGAACAAATCAGGATTATGATGTAAACGCATCAAGATTATGACGTAATGCGAATGACGAATAAATCAAGATTATGACGTAATGCGAATGACGAATAATATCAAGATTATGACGTAATGCGAATGACGAATAAATCAAGATTATGACGTAATGCGAATGACGAATAATATCAAGATTATGACGTAATGCGAATGACGAATAAATCAAGATTATGACGTAATGCGAATGACGAATAAATCAAGATTATGACGTAATGCGAATGACGAATAAATCAAGATTATGACGTAATGCGAATGACGAATAAATCAAGATTATGACGTGGGCGACGTTCGTCATAATTTGTGAAAGATTTCTTGCACGTAGACTGAGTTTTGAGCCGTGATATTGTCCCCGCGAATAAGCATGGTTGTTTGAAAGGCTTCCCTCAATGGTTCTCATTAGGCAAAGCGGTAATGAAATAGCTGCAAAAGTAATGACATCTAATGCGCGCGAGACGACCGTTTCATCTGACTAATCCGATCACCTTGAGTCCCTAAGAACTTATAGGACTCTGTTTCTTTATTTTAGCCATAGAAAATAACCTGGCAATAATTGGCCTTTGAAGAGCGTATGGTGTTGACTTTCATGTCTCTGTTCAGTCAACGATCTAAAATAGCCTACTACATAGTATCATATGTATGGGCTCTAAATAAAGCGCATATATATATAATACTGCATAACATACATCGTAGACTAGTTAGAACACGCTTTCATTATAGCAAGAATTCTGATAATAGCACGGTTAGGACATGCTTCTCAATCTTAGTTCAACCACAGAAAATGCATGGCCTCATTATAACACGGTCTCATTACAAGGCAATTTTCGTAACAAAGTTTTCGTGTATTGCCTAATACTATGCTCAACACTAGAACGCTGATTATCTGGATATACGATAGTCTATGTACAGATACACGATACTCTAAGCCACACGCAATGCGTTATATATATATTTTGCCTACATATTATTTGCCCCTTTAAATTTACATGTCTCTGTTCAGTCAACGCTACATAGTATTATAATTATATTAACTTAATAGGCTTATATACAATACTGCATAACATACACGGTAGACTAGTTAGAAAACGCTTCATTATAGCAAGAATTCTGATATAGCACGGTTAGGACCTGGATCTCAATCTTAGTTGAAAATCAACCACAGAAAATAACCTCATTATAGCACGATCTCATTCATTACAAGGCGAAGTTTGTCTTTGTTCCTATAAACTTAAGGCAGCGTTGTAATGAAGTTCTCGTGTATAGCCTAATACTATCCATCGCACTAGAACGCTGATTATCTAGATATACGTGATAGTAGGCTATATGTACAGATACACGATACTCTATGCCACACGCAATGCATTATATATACATATTATTTGCCTTTTAAAGTTTACATTATATATTTGCATGTCGGCTGACCTTATCTACCGAATGGAAGGGCTTCTTAAAGGATGTGTCAGATCTAAAAGCAGGCGACCATCTTTCGCGCTTATCTTGTCTCTTAGATTGGAACAAGCAATTCTTTTATTGAGCGTTTCAGACAATTCTTTTAGTCATTGTCATCTGCAACCGTCATAGTCCTCGGAGAGTTGACCTTTTAAGTTTTCGCTGTTAGTCTTTCATTCGTGTTTTTCATTTCCATTTCCCCGCCGCCTACGTCTTTTTTTTAAGCTAAATCTCTTTCTTATCGGCATCGTCTCAAAGCGCTCAATCCCTGATATAATTATATTCCGCTTCTTATTTCTCAGAAACCATCAGAGATGTGGGTGTATACTTATCTGGATAAGGTTAGTTCATGCAAAAATCTCGCTATTACAGTATGACAATATCAGTTTCATATTCGATATATTTAAAAGACTACTGACTGGGTATGGGACTATGGGCAACAGATCTACCATCAATTTCACTGGTTCGGGTCTGGGACGCTACTGAGTTGACGAGTTAAACAAAATTGAAGTGGCACTTCGTAAATGTCAGATTACAATTACAATATATTACAATTACAACGTAGGGAGTGCCAATCTGTGAGGATACCTGCATGCCGCTAACACTTCATTCGACTGTTAATTGCCATTTCTCATTCTCAGTGCAGCATTAACAGAGAATGAAAAATAACAATTATAATAACAGTCGAATGAAGAGTTCGCGGTATGCAGATATACGCCTATTCTCGCCGACTGACACTACCTACGTTGCTAGGTTACAAACAAACACACAAATAAGCAGACGTACAAAGCTCAAGGGAAAAACAAGACGAGGACGATGTAAAGATTTAGAGGAGTAAAAACTTAAAGGTTGAGTCAACCTTAACAAAATGTAGTTCCAGAGATGCACAAAAAGGACATACGACGAGAAAAAGCATATTTATTTATACACGTGAAAGGAAGCAACGAGTGACATAGAGAAATTAATGGACAATAGCAATCATAGAATGTCTATATTTTGTCTACAAGTTATGATGACAACGTTACACCTCCTTTAAATCTAAACTCAGCCTGTATATTTCACTAAAATAATTATTATATCAGCAAAGCATTTCGTGTTGTGATGACGTTGTTTGTGCTAATGTCAACATCTTCTGTCCCTGCAAGACGGGTAGAGAAACTCATGAAAAGTGCCAGCAATCGAAGAAAATTTTTCTTCGATTGCTGACAGAAGGAGCGATTAAAGATCCAGTCTGCCTATGTGCGAAAAAGTCGTTCGGCCATCTGGGTTTAGATTGAGCGATAACGAATCAGTCAGGAAAACTGGGAAACGTCGAAATACCACGTGTCTGCAGATGAGAATGCTCGTCGTGAGACTCATGACAGTCATAAGCATGAACTTTTGATTGCCAGAGCACATGGTATTTCCTCATTTCTGCAGACATATCTGCTTGTTAGGTTCGCAGACGTAGCAGACCAGCCTTACGACTGGAAAGTGGGAACTTAGTTTTCGCTTGGGCATAGTCGATTAAAAGGTAAGAATAACAGTCCCTTTAGCTAATCCAAAGAGGCAGCCGTGTGCACGACGTGTTGGCGACTTCATTTTTCTCAACCTCGGAATACGACTGCGTCGCCTGAGCTTCCCATCGACAGTATACCGTCGTAGACTTGTTTATGGCTGAGTTCGGAAGATGGCGCAAGTGGAGCAGAAATGTCAAAGCATCGCAAGTTTTTAAGATATTTATCTTGACCGGAATTGAAATCGACGCCCACATTAGCCAGATGGACAAGAGATTCGTTGATAGCTAGGCTACGTGAAGAAATAAGGGCAGAACTAACTTAATACGACGGAAATAGACTTTCTGTTCAAGGTCTCAACGTAACTCAGACAAATGTTGTTTTATATGGGTGGTTCCGACTTCCCAGTTATGGTAATTTAATCTAGATTTTGACCTTTTTACCTTGAAATTAACGTAGATTGTGTTATTGCTATGTCTTCTGGAATGAGCCCTTATCGGCCCTGAGCAAACAGGTTAAGGAATAACTCAAATAGAACAATATTTTGATGAGTTCTGGCCATTTCTTCTGATATTTCTCTGAAATTGACCTTTTTCTTCTTAAAATAACCTTTGATCGTCTTAAATTTGGTAGTCTTGTTTCTTATCACAGGTAGCCCAGATGAAGACGAGAAACACAAAAAAGAATGAACCAATATCAACAATTATTGTCCGAGATCTGATCATTTTTCTTTGTTTTTGTTAGATTTTGTTTTTTACCTTGAAATGACCTTGAATGACCCTGCCTTGTATAATTTTGTTTAAAAAGTCAGTTCGTGCCTACTTTAATGAACAAAACAACTAATTTGTTTTAATGATTCTTGCAATTAGGCTAATATTTCAGGTTTTTCTTTGTTGTTGTTTTGTCTGCCTCCGATCTTTTCAAGTTCTCTTCTGACGCTTGCTAACGCCTGTTTCTGTCTGAATTGATTTGGCTTATATATATATACATAGTTTTAGATACATATATCTATACATACATATATATGTCATATATATATATATGTCTCTAAAACCATTTGACTTACATATATATATATGTCTCTAAAACCATTTGACTTAATTCTGTTCCACCAATTGTCGTCTTACATATATAGTATAGTAATAGTCGCCCATGGTACATGGGCGACTATTACTATACGGGAACCTTGGTCCCTTTGGGTCTCCTGTTGTATCCGTTCACATCTGCATATTGTGTTACCGCTTAATTTCTGTCTTGATTTTTGGATTAATAAAATTGAATATATATATATAGGCCTATATATATATATATATATATATATATATATATTGGCGAAACGAAAGCGAAAGTTTAAACATTTTGACGTGTCACCTTATCGTTGGGCTGAACAACTGGCCATTATAGACTTATTATTTATTATAGGTCTATTACTACTATTATAGGCCTATTGCTAAACGAGGCCCAATAGATTTTACTGTATTGCAACATTTTCCTAATACATTATAGGCTTATGTGTAGTATATGTAGGGGCTTATATATATATATATATATATATATATATATATATATATATATATATATATATATAATATTATTGAATAAAAAAGCAAAGATGTTACATGATTTTTACAATTTACAAATTTTATACAAATGTTTCGTTGTAAATCACGCTACATGAGTTTGGAAACACCGAAAGATCCTGCAGCTATATATATATACAGTTTATGGGTCCTGATGACGATGGTGAAGAAGAAGAAGAAGATGATGAGATAGTCAGTTACGAGCTAATAAAGGAAAACACACGGCAGCCGGATATCATTATGCCGTTGTGTGCTTTTATAAACGGACCTATTTACGGAGAGCAGGGCTTTTACGCTCGTATTATTTCGACCTAATTAGCATGCAGGATGACTGAGCACGTAGAGAGAAGACATGACTTTCGAACAGTTTGTTTTCATATGGGTGTATAGGATGTTGCTGTGAATGAAACAGGGAAATACGATCGACATACAGCTATAAACGATTGTCTCCTCCTGATTGTTCTCAATACGGAAGACGATGATGGCTAACGACCTCAACCGGGGGGCGACTTATCTGCCAGCTAACCGACACTGCATGGTTGGAAACCAAGTCTCCGTCCAGCCGTACAGCGACCTGAGGTGCGACCTGGACGACGAGGGTCGCTTCCGGTTGAAGATGTGTACCATATCGGCCGCGTTCTTCATCGTCAACCTCATGACGACCGCCATACTTGCCACTTGTCTGCTGTGGAATACAGCGACACCTGGAGTCAAAACGGAGAACGACGAATTCGTCCAGTGTCGAACGATGAATGCGGAGTCAACGTCAACACTGACGTCATCTGCGGACGGGAAGAAGGCGGGGCCAGAACAGGTCACGTGCTCCAGTCTGTCTCGAGCTGTAAGCGGATCGCGATCACATTTTTCATGTATGTATGTAGGCTATGTATATATGTATGTATGTATGTATGTATGTATGTATGTATGTATGTATGTATGTATGTATGTATGTATGTATGTATGTATGTATGTATGTATGTATGTATGTATGTATGTAAAACTATGTATGTATGTATGTATGTAAAACTATGTATGTATGTATGTATGTATGTCACAAAGGAAAACGACGAATTAAGTGAAGTTTAGGTTTTCGTCTTTATCGGTTTTGTTTATACTTCATAGTGAGGTTGGACTTATAAAGGTCAATCATTTGTCATTCTACATTTTGACTCATGATACAAGGGCGATCCTAATAAGCGGGACCTTGGTCCCTTCTGGGTCTTCCTGTTGTGTCCAAACGTTACTGTTTACTGTCTTAATTGTCATCTGCTGATTGTGCTGCGAACAATAAAGAATGGTGATGGGTTTTTATGTATGTTTGTATGGACGAATGTATATATGTAGGCCTATGTATGTATGTATGATTGTATGTATGTATGTATGTATGCATTGGGGGGCCCGATAGCGCATTGGTTAACATCTGGCGTAGAGAGCGAGAGGTACCGAGTTCGAGTCCCGTAGGGCGGATATGCTTTGTAGGCTGCTATTAGCGCCGTTGTATTGCAGGCTGTCTGTTCTGTTAGTAGTTAAGATTTAAATTGCATAACATGTAAATGTACAGCGCAGTGCGTTTGTCAGGCGCTTAATAAAAAAGATTATTTATGTATGTATGTATGTATGTATGTATGTATGTATGTATGTATGTATGTATGTATGTATGTATGTATGTATGTATGTATGTATGTATGTATGTATGTATGTATGTATGTATGTATGTATGTATGTATGTATGTATGTATGTATGTATGTATGTATGTATGTATGTATGTATGTATGTATGTATGTATGTATGTATGTTTCGTTTAAACAGCTCCTTTATTGTTGTAATATTACTTCATGTATACCTAAATCTTTACCAACTATAGTCTATTGTCTTGAATGTCAGACTTCTGGGGCGTTAGAAGCTATTAGAGCAAAATCAAGCTAACGATTGTTCAATCAATGTACTACAAATGACTGAGTAGGTAAATAAGTGATAGATTGTGCTCAGATGATGAATTTGAACTAAATCTATTAAGTGTTATTTTGCAGGCCATCAAGCAATCCATTTTAGAAGGTAAGTTTAATTTGAATAGAAATACTTATGAATGCGCTGTTTTCAATGACACAATTTTATATTTGTTGCGCGCTATCAATTATATTATTAATCCATCATCATTCCCAAATTTGTTTCCCTGAGCAGCTCCATTAACAACTTAATCAGATTTAATTACTGGACTTTCGCGCGGGAGTAAAATGGCATCAAGAGGCACCAACCGATGGCGCATCAAAGGTCAATATCACGATCCGTCTGTAAGAGAGACAGTCTATGGCGAGTAAGCCATTTGAAAAGGCAGGTCTTAAGCTGAGAAGGCAGGTCTTAAGCTGAGAAGGAAGGTCTTAAGCTGAGAAGGCAGGTCTTAGCTTGAAAAAGCAGGTCTTAAGCTGAGAAGGTAGATCCTAGCTTGAAAAAGCAGGTCTTAAGCTGAGAAGGTAGGTCTTAAGCTGAGAAGGTAGGTCTTAGCTTGAAAAAGCAGGTCTTAAGCTGAGAAGGTAGGTCTTAAGCTGAGAAGGTAGGTCTTAGCTTGAAAAAGCAGGTCTTAAGCTGAGAAGGTAGGTCTTAAGCTGAGAAGGCAGGTCTTAAGCTGAGAAGGCAGGTCTTAAGCTGAGAAAGCAGGTCTTAAGCTGAGAAGGCAGGTCTTAAGCTGAGAAGGCAGGTCTTAAGCTGAGAAGGCAGGTCTTTAGCTGAGAAGGCAGGTCTTAGCTTGAAAAAGCAGGTCTTAGGCTGAGAAGGTAGATCCTAGCTTGAAAAAGCAGGTCTTAAGCTGAGAAGGTAGATCCTAGCTTGAAAAAGCAGGTCTTAAGCTGAGAAGGTAGGTCTTAAGCTGAGAAGGTAGGTCTTAGCTTGAAAAAGCAGGTCTTAAGCTGAGAAGGTAGGTCTTAAGCTGAGAAGGCAGGTCTTAAGCTGAGAAGGCAGGTCTTAAGCTGAGAAAGCAGGTCTTAAGCTGAGAAGGCAGGTCTTAAGCTGAGAAGGCAGGTCTTAAGCAGGTGAGAAGGCAGGTCTTTAGCTGAGAAGGCAGGTCTTAAGCTTCATAAGATAAGAAAGCTGAGAAGGCAGGTCTTAAGCTGAGAAGGTAGGTCTTAAGCAGAGCTGAGAATATAGGTCTTAAGCTGAATGGAGCTAAGTGGGCCTAGGTTTGCTATTTTTCCATTATCAGCTCGTTCGAACACTATCAGTCTTGTTTTCGCAATTTTGACAGTCTTAAGCTGAGAAGGCAGGTCTTATTAAGCTGAGAAGGCAGGTCTTAAGCTGAGAAGGCAGGTCTTAAGCTGAGAAGGCAGGTCTTAAGCTGAGAAGGCAGGTCTTAAGCTGAGAAGGCAGGTCTTAAGCTGAGAAGGCAGGTCTTAGGCTGAGAAGGCAGGTCTTAAGCAGAGAAGGCAGGTCTTAAGCTGAGAAGGCAGGTCATAAGCTGATAAGATAGGTCTTAAGCTGAGAAGGCAGGTCTTAAGCTGAAAAGGTAGGTCTTAAGCAGAGAAGGCAGGTCTTAAGCTGAGAATATAGGTCTCAAGTTGCGAATGGAGCTAAGTGGGCCTATGTTCCGTTTGCTATTTTTCCATTATCAGCGTCGTTCGCAACACTATCAGTCTTGTTTTCGCAATTTTGACAGTTTAATTGCAAGTCGCTATATAAAAAAATTATCTTAGTACGCGTACGCACATAGACTACATTCTTGTTGTTGTTTTCGCCATCGTTAGCAACATCATCAGCAACAGCGGAAATAGCAATGACAATATTTTCAGCAGCATCAACTACAATTGGCACGTCTTTAAAAGATGGCCATTGACCTTTCGTGAACTCTAGCAAATGGGGCATGCGCAACTCCACGGTTAACAATAATTAAGGCAATTGCTTGAAATAGCCTGCCATATTACACAGGATAACTGGCTCGGAAACGCTTATTAAATGCCGCAGCCTAATTTTGCACGATCATGGCAAGTATGATTAGTTTATAAGTACTAGCATAAATACTAGAAGTAATAGGAGAGTCATCATTTCTTAGGCTTCATAGGATCTCGTGCAATGGTTGGTAAGTGTAAGTCAGAAGAATTGGAAAGGCAGTAATGTAATCTGTGCGCATCTCTCTCAGTTATATTGTTCTTCGCTGTCATTCTGAAATAACCAAGTTCTCTGCTTAGATCCAGGTAATAGCTCTCCTAACGATTGGGGTTGTGCTTCTGAAATAGTCAACTCTTCGCCTGAAGTTTTTTCTTTATCGGGATTTTCTGCTGCAGATTGTGACGAGAACTCAGACGACGAACTGAGACTTCATCTTGCGAAGAAAGACTGCCACAAAACGGAAGCAGGTGGGATCTCTCTTTAGCCGTCTATTGTTTTGTTGACGGCCTCCCCGCAAAGATGTCTTAGCCATAAATATTAGGCCTTGAGGTCCTGGTTGTCATGACACTGTATAACTAACTGATGACTTACGCAGCTAAAATTAATGTAAAGATAAAGATTTTCAATTTTTAAATCTCACCCCAAAGCTGTGAAAACATCGACGAATCTATCTATCTGTCTGTCTGTCTGTCTGTCTGTCTGCCTGTCTGTCTGCCCGTCCGTCCGTCCATCCATCCATCCATCCATCTGATCCATCCATCCATCCATCCATCCATCCATCCATCCATCCATCCATCAAATCCATCCATCCATCCATCCATCCATCCATCCGTCCATCCATCCATCCATCCATCCATCCATCCATCCATCCATCCATCCATCCATCCATCCATCCATCCATCCATCCATCCATCCATCCATCCATCCATCCATCCATCCATCCATCCATCCATCCATCCATCCATCCATCCATCCATACATCCATACATCCATACATCCATACATCCAATCCATCCATCCATCCATCCATCCATCCATCCATCTATCAATCCATCCATCCATCTGATGCCATCCATCCATCCATCCATCCATCCATCCATCCATCCATCCATCCATCCATCCATCCATCCATCAGTCATCCATCCATCCATCCATCCATCCATCCATCCATCCATCCATCCATCAGATCCATCCATCCATCCATCCATCCATCCATCAAATCCATCCATCCATCCATCCATCCATCCATCCATCCATCCATCCATCCATATATCTATCCATCCGTCCATCCATCCATTCCATCCATCCATCCAGATCCATCCAGATTATCCATCCATCCATCCATCCATCTATCCATCCATCCATCCATCCATCCATCCATCCATCCAAATCCATCCATCCATCCATCCATCCATCCATCCATCCATCCATCCATCCATCCATCCATCCATCCATCCATCCATCCATCCATCCATCCATCCATCCATCCATCCATCCATCCATCCATCCATCCATCCATCCATCCATCCATCCATCCATCCATCCATCCATCCATCCATCCATCCATCCATCCATCCATCCATCCATCCATCCATCCATCCAATCATCCATCCACCCATCCACCCACCCTATCTATCTATCTATCTATCTATCTATCTATCTATCTATCTATCTATCTATCTATCTATCAACAATCTAATAACAATTTCAAGTCCAAAGGACCTAATAGTGACTTGATACATACAGTCCTACACACATTTATTTCGACGATATTCGCTATAAAATACAACTGTAATTTGATAATGTCCTCTTTACAAAGTTCATATTTCACATTGAAACCGGGCAACAGGAAACATAGACCGCTTAGCAGAGGTTGTGTTTCACTTAAGATGATCTCGGTAGAAGAGTTGCTATCATGAGAACCGGTTGATGAGGAGGCAAAGATCTTCATATGGAAACGCTAATGGTTCCAGGACAATTCGCCCCCGGACAATTCGCCCCCGGAAGATTCGCCCCGGAAGATTCGCCCCCGGGAAGATTCGCTCCCGGATGATTCGCCCCCGGAAGATTCGCCCCCGGATTAATAGACATGAAAACATATTTGTTGAACTGTAAAAGCAGTTTAATTTGAAGTTTATTGTCTACAACGTTTAATGTGAAGTTTACTGTCTAGTCTAGAATGTTTATTTTGAAGTCTAATGTCTAGTTTATTGTCTATCGTATAGTCTAGAAGTTTATTGTCTAGAATGCCAAGTCATTTCAATTGCCTAGAATTCAAAGTTGTAAGCAATCCCTTGTAAATACTCCAGATTGATGCGGTTGTCGGCATCATCCGCAATGATTTTTAGTCTCTTCGAAATATCCTCATACTTCTTATTCTTTGCAGCTATCTGACCTCCTGCAATCAATTGCACAACATCATAATTGTGCAATCCTTGTTGATTTCTCAAGCATTCAATGAAGCGATAAATGTTAGGAGAGGCAGTGCCACAGCTTTCCTTAAAGCTTCTGTTCCACCCTTCGACGTTGTTGTTGGTTCGATGCTGATCTTGAAGTGTTCGTTCGTACACGTTCCACACGTGAATAGGATCGATTGGAGCAAATGATACTTCTTTTACAATTCAACAAATGTGTTTTCATGTCTATTAAGCCGGGGGCGAATCTTCCGGGGGCGAATCATCCGGGGGCGAATCATCCCGGGGGCGAATCTTCCCGGGGGCGTATCTTCCGGGGGCGAATCTTCCAGGGGCGAATCTTCCAGGGGCAAATTGTCCGTATCCCACGCTAATACGGAATGTCGTGAGAGAAGACAATTAGTAGACTAAATGAAATTTTGAAGAACAACACCAAAATTTAAGAATTAAATGAAATTAATTAGATCACACGAAGAGATGGCATAATAAACCATGGCTGCTTGTAAAAGTGAAAGAGGACAATGACAAATTGAAGAGATGTCAGTTCGTGTTTGGATCAAAATGAAAGTAAAACCTACTTTACTTTTTAACAGAAGAAGCCCCCATTTTGTATTTTCATGAAGAGATTTCAGTTCCTATTTGGATCAGATGAAAGCAAAAATTGCTTTTCTTCTTAACGGATGAAGCCCCCTATTTTGTATTTTCATGATCTGCAAAGACGGCGCAATATACTTTTGCTTCACTTAAAGCAATATGAAAGATATTAGAAACGTGCCTTAAAATATATTCACATACAAGTTTAGTTTGCAGTTTTTTTTAGTTCAACTTAGTGTAAATATTACAAGCGATATGGCAGGTGGGTTGGCCATGAGCTATTTGACAGACAGTAATTGTATTCTAGAATGTCTGACTCCTCTTGGCAAACATTTCGTCAACAGCGCAAAGCGGAACCTACATGTAACTCTTTATTGCAGCTTCTTTGATAGGTCTATAAATAACGCTACATACACGATACATGAACAAATATTTACATACATATGCATACATATATACGTACATGTATACTATACGTATACAATCATGCATGCATACATCCATATGTGTACATGCATACGTACATACAAACATACATGCATACATACACACAAATATACATTCATGGAAACACACAAATATGCATACATACATATATACATACATACATACATACATGCATACATACATACATACATACATACATACATACATACATATATACATACATACATACATACATACATACATACATACATACATACATACATACATACATACATACATACAGACATACATACATACATACATACATACATACATACATACATACATACAAACAAACAAACAAACAAACCTCTGTAAGCTGTCTCTTCCCGCCCTCTCCGGTCTGCGGATCGACTTGATCTCCTAGTTCCCCGGACAAGGACTGCCACGGCCCAGCACCGTGCCTTCGCCATCGTGGGCCCTTCTATGTGGAATGACCTACCACCCTCAATCCGTAGTAAGATTTTAGTCGGAGTCCCACCTTTATTCCTTCGTTGCTTGAAGACTTTCTTATTTCGTCGGGCTGTCACGCTGAGAGCGCCTCTGAATAGCTAGTACTGTAAGAGGCGCTTTACAAATTCTCAGATACGATACGATACATGCATACACACATACACACACACACACATACATACATACATACATACATACATACATACAAAAATACATAGATACATACAAACACACACACATACATACACAAATACGCATTACGCACACACACATACATACTGTTTTTGGAGTCCTTTGCATCTATATAGTCTGGCCTACCTCCGCGTTACGCGCTGTCCTGTCAGCAACCAGCCAATATAGGACACATATTCTCATATTGGATCCATGTAGATTTCATGTGGACCCCAGCCTGTCTATGGGCACCTAATGCCAATAGACAGGTTGTCAAGGCATGACTTCCACATTTGTCAACATCACTGAGTTTTTCTCTGATATAAACACGCTACGTATACTTCCTAAAACTCTTCTAAATTTCCCGGGGAAAATTGTTTTCAAAGTTTCCTTCAGTCAGCAGGCCAAAGCCAATTGTCCCAATTTCCTCGTATCTCAATAATTAACGTCCAATTAGTGTCTTACACTTTAAACATATACTACAGAGAATCGGTCTAACAGTGTTTACTTAGGTTCAACACCTTTGCTGAGGTCAGGCTCATCAGTAAATGCGTAGACTTCTCTGCAACATTTATTTTTTGGAAGACTCACAACAAAACTGTGAAAATGTTTTACAACAACAAAAAACATCCACATTAGTTTAAGACTCAACAGAAGGTGTTGATACAGTGGTCAGAGTAATATTTCAGATGGACCTCTGCTGAAAGACTGGCAGGTGAAGCTGAACCAATCGAGCGTGACAGTTGACGGGGATGGCCACATCACGGTGAAGTACAGCGGAACGTACATCGTCCACAGCAGTCTGGCTTTCATCTGCAACAGCCGCGATAAACCGACAACTCAGAAGACCATGTACTGGCAGGAGATCCGTCTCAACAACGCCACTTATTTCAGAGATGCAGAAAACATCACTCGCGTCGCTGTCGTCGCAAAACCATCCTTCTGCTACCGTAGTTTTCTTTACGGGCTGCTGAAACTGACAGCGAACGATAGGATCCAGGTGTTTGCTGGACCGCCGGAGCTTCTTCACTGCGATGATACCATGTCGTTCTTTGTACTGAACAGACCTTGACCCAGCTATCGCAAATTATAAGAGCCAGGCAAACTTCTGTAATACTACGAGAGCTTTTGCGAAGTACTTTTAACGTGTTATATTAAGCGTCTTCTTTGGTACGGTACATAGTTACCAATAATTATGCGTATACGGGAAAGAAAATCTTATTTCTGCTATAACAATAAGTCACATTTCAATAAAACTGACAGAATAATTTTATTTTTTAGTTGTTTGTGTTTATATAATCTGGTTTAGTATGTTCGGTCAAAGGATGTGCAAATGTGCAATAGAAATCTGTTCAATGATTGGTTGATCAGCGTCTAGGCTTCTTACTTTCTCAAAAAAACACACAAGGTTAGGTATGCACTGTTCGTTCAGTCAAAGTGTGTCCAGTCTAAGTGTGTTCAATCTAAGTGTGTTCAGTCAAAGTGTGTTCAGTCAAAGTGTGTTCAGTCTAAGTGTGTTCAGTCTAAGTGTGTCCAGTCTAAGTGTGTTCAATCTAGGTGTGTTCAGTCTAAGTCCACCTGTGGAATGCACGATCTGAAGGTTCTGTATCGTTCTAGGCGTTGTGGCAGATAGTAATATAGTAATTTCTTCTCTTCAGGACCTTGAATGGCATTCCTCGTCCGTTTCTCTGAGCAATCTTAAGAGACCTAAACCAAAATGGCTATTGTGCAGTAAAAGGATTTTTTAAATAATACAGAGGCAGGCAGACAGAAGCACTGAGACAAAGACTGACACACAGATAAGCCATAGACAGAGAGGTCACTAGGAATTTCAAGAGTTAGCCAACCTTCGATCTGTGGCGAGGGTAACCGTATCTACACCTTCCAGGCTGAGGTCCCTCCTTATGCAGGTATGACTTATAAGCCTAATAATTTTAATAAATAATCCAATCACTTTACGTAATTTTCTACTGCCCTTTTCATCGTCTGCTCTGTCATCTCTCCCAGTCTTTTAGACATTTGAGTCATTTCAGCTCGTATGGCCTTCCTATCACGGGATACCTATACCGGTTGAAGTGAATAAGTGAATAAACGAAATATTAGGTAAATATGTACACTGTACAGTTCTCCTTTTTCTGTGAAGCTTCTGCGGTACGACCGAAGAACGGTAGAAACTGTTAGCCCATGTGGCTGACATTGTTGCCTTAATCTCATTGTCAGCAACCTATTCCGTAGAGGGGATCATGATGATACTCCCGAGAGTTGTAAATTTTGGTTAAGGATCGAAATTCAGCAGGTCCTCTGCCTCCTCTGTATGGTCTCTCAGGCAACCGGACTACGATCTCCACTGGACATCTCTGGACAACCCCTCGGACGACGCAGCGCTCGTGAATAAGTTGTTGCCCTATGCTCAGCTTTCGAGTAGCGCTTTAGAATCTGGAGTTTACGATTACGATTACGACGAAATTCTGACTGTGAACTCACGCGTAGATTCAAGTGTGCAAACACCAACCTAAGCATTTTTACGAAGAGTGGGGCAATCAGATTCTAATGCAGTGGTTAATCATCCCAACGATATTCGGTGTCACGAAGGTAAAGTATCCCCCATACAATACATGAGTATCCCCCTTAGCGAAATGAAGTTTTCGATTTAGTTTGCATTTTTGGCGGTTTCTAAGTGTATTCAGTCGTACTTTTGGATTTGTTGTACACATAACATTTTAAAATTGCGTATCTTTAGTTTGTAAGTCGACCTGAAATCAATTTACTTCGTTTTTGGTGATTTTGACTGGATTTTCGTCGAGGCTATCGTGATACGTATGACGATGGGGGATAGAATGGCTTATCCCGCCGGATACTCTAAAGCGGTTTATTCCATCCGGGAGGATATGCTTTAGGGGGGGATAGAATATCTCGGGACACCTGCCTCCAACTTAGCTTCTGCGATTGCTATTGTTAGTGTGAGAACAACTCGGCCAACAAACTCAGGAGGACTTCCTTTCAGTTTTTCTCAAGTTCACATAATTACAGAGCAAACAATGACTAAGCCATTATGCCTCTTTACAAGTGGTAACCAGAATCAATTGAGATTACGAGATTGAGATTGGAAAGGTCATTCAGTAATTTACGCAATAGTAACAAGAATCAATTGAGATTACGAGATTGAGATTGGATAAGTCATTCAGTAATTTACGCAATAGTAGACCTAATATATTGAGCCTAATAATTATACTGAGCCTAGCCTCAGTTGTTTTCAACGCAGCTTACGAAAAACAAGAGTTTTTTCATATTGTTATGAAAAAAAGTTTCAGATACTAGAGTGAGTGTTTCAGCTTTACCTATGACCTCGGGCATTGCCCTTGAACCACAGGCAGCGCAGCATTATGACCCATCTATGACCAAGGGCACTGCCTTTGAACTACAGGCAGCGTATTAGCCTATATACATATGACCCATCTATGACAACGGGCACTGCCTTTGTACCAGAGGCAGCGTCGTATAAAAATACATGTATCATGATCCATCTGAAAATTCACCTAAATCACAGTGCACCAATTACAATCTCTCCGCGTGTCTTTCATTCGAAACACTCCTCTTCCACAATCCTATCCTGATTCCTCCTCTTCCTTTACCTATCTCGCAGCTAGAATTCTAAACACCATCCTCCATCAACATACCTATCTGACCTTTGGACCTTGACCGGGAACCAAACCTGACCTAGCCTGCCTATCGATTTTTCTTGACGGAATGCCTTGAATAAGTTGGCTTCCGCGACTTAGCTTTCTTTAGAAGCTGTAGCGATCTCGGTACCCGGTAATACGATTTCAATTACGCAAAAGATACTATAGGAAGAGTTTTGCGAATGTCATTATGAAAGCTAAGTTTTCAGACACGTGAATGTTTTCAACCTTACCCTGTGACTGATAAGGGCCTAGGAAGTCAACGGGGTTTTACCACGGAGCCCCCCAAATTTAAGCTCGTCTTTCACTTATGCCATTCCACTATTGTACTTTTGTTATGTCGCCAATTATATTTAAACTAATTTCTTACGTCCTATAGGCCAAATTTTCATATCAGCAGACATTTTTTGCTTGAAATGAGTTAAGGTGTGAGTAGAAATGTAAAGCATAGGTTAATCTTTAGTTTGTGATATATTACCTCCTCCTCTGCTGATTCGTGTTGCCTCTTTCTGTTTTATAATCTGTTGGCTTATCGCTTTTGTTGTCATATACCGCATATATTTAAGTAGGCCTATACTATAAACTGCATAAGTATACAGTGAGTAATTTGCTAGAGGAAATATTGTTTATACAATATTTAGGCTATAGGCCCAACATTGTATATGCATGCGGCATATATTAAGTAGGCTATCTAATTGGACGTTGTCTATAACGAGACGTACACAATTACAGACCGTATATATAGTTGGCGAACGGCCTTCACGGGTCTAATTGCCCAATATTGGTCTAGGCTGATAGATGAACTGTTTTCCGCGTACATCCTTTAAGCCTAACGCACATGACGTACAGATGTCTGGCAAATATTACAGCCAGTGTACTTGTGACGTGTGTTTTCCCTGTTAGGATGTAACAGCTGCTGGTTGGACTAAAATAGGTTTGTAATCGTGAGTTTGGGATCAGCCGGTCTTTGCGTGTTTTCTGATAAATTGGATGTACTCCTGTATGCATTCGTGACCTTTTGGAAACCACGACTGCAGAAGATCTATAAATAAGTTGGCGTAATCAATTAAGTAACTAAGAGAAAGGGTAATAAAACTGGTATCGGCCATTGCAAGATAGCGTAGGGCCTACTGTTGTTCGAAATGGCGGAAGTTTGAGCGTTAGCTTTGTCGGGCTATATAAGCGCAACACGCGCGATTATTTAGGACTTTCTGCAGTCTAGAAATTGGTGAAGCTCAACAAGATCTTCTTTCGACAACTAGACTTGTTTTTTCGAGCTGTAACTGTTTGTATGAGAACACTTCCTGCTTTAGATTGGAAACGCATATTTCATTGAATGGATTTGTGAACATCCACGTTACGAGCTGTGCCTTAATTGATTTGTGATCTAAAGTACGTTCTGTTAGTCTTTGGTACAACGTTGGCTCTGTCATATATCATAATATTATGATAGTCAGTCGTTTACTTGTGGTCTTATTTCGCTCCCATTTCACCAGTTAAGTCGCTTTTTCACTGCTTTAGTCCCTGTGCAACCAAGTTTTCGTTGCATTGTCCGAGCGGTTAGTTATTCGATTGTCTATTCAATTCAATTCGTTGCAGCGTTGCATAGATCTGGGTCATGCCGAGACCTGACCTCATTTCTCAGGAGTACATAACTCCGTCCTCCGTTACTAACTTTTTCAGCGGTTCACGTAACACCACAAGCGTAAGAACAGAACGAACCTACAGTAACCTTCGACCTAAGCCTCTATCTTGTCGCAGACGGCGCTTCATTGGCACCAACGTTGGCTTCGTCGTCGCGCACCTGTGCGCAATGCTCACCTTGGTGCTATACATGACGATACGACCGGGACAAAGGCGCTATGCAGCCAGCCAGGGCTGTGAACTCTGTGACCTCTGGTGCACTTCGAACTGCAGTCAACTAACGAGGGATGGAGATGAGGGACTGACGCGGATGGTGATCAATGTCAACGAGTCGAAAGGGAAGGACAAGGGTCTCTGCTGCGTCAAAAGACGAGATTGGCTCTCCACAAATTATGAGGTACGAACTATGTACTATAATATAATGGATGGATGGATAGATGGATGGATGGATGGATGGATGGATGGATGGATGGATGGATGGATGGATGGATGGATGGATGGATGGATGGATGGATGGATGGATGGATGGATTGATGGATGGATGGATGGATGGATGGATGGATGGATGGATGGATGGATGGGTGGATGGGTGGATGGATGGATGGGTGGATGGATGGGTGGGGAGGGGGATGGATGGATGGGGGATGGATGGGTGGGTGGATGGTGGGTGGGTGGATGATGGATGGATGGATGGATGGATGGATGGATGGATGGATGGATGGATGGATGGATGGATGGATGGATGGATGGATGGATGGATGGATGGATGGATGGATGGATGGATGGATGGATGGATGGATGGATGGATGGATGGATGGATGGATGGATGGATGGATAGATGGATGGATGGATGGATGGATGGATGGATGGATAGATGGATGGATGATGGATGGATGGATGGATGGAGGGATGGATGGATGGGTGGGTGGATGGATGGATGGGTGGGTGGGGTGGGTGGGTGGGTGGTGGTGGTGGATGGGTGGATGGATGGATGGATGGATGGATGATGGAGATGGAGATGCATGCATGCATGGATGGATAGATGGTTGGATGGATGGAATGGATGGAATGGAATGGATGGAATGGATGGAATGGATGGAATGGATGGATGGATGGATGGATGGATGGATGGATGGATGGATGGATGGATGGATGGATGGATGATGGATGGATGGATGGATGATGGATGGATTGGATGGATGGATGGATGGATGGATGGATGGATGGATGGATGGATGGATGGATGGATGGATGGATGGATGGATGGATGGATGGATGGATGGATGGATGGATGGACTCATGGTCGGACGGATTGATGGACGGATGGACGGACGAACGAAAGGGTGGATGGATGGATGGATGGATGGATGGATGGATGGACTCATGGTCGGACGGATTGATGGATTGATGGACGGACGAATGGTCGGACGGTGTGGGATGGATGGATGGATGGATGGATGGGTGGGTGGGTGGGTGGATGGATGGGTGGGTGGGTGGGTGGGTGGGTGGGTGGGTGGATGGATGGATGGATGGATGGATGGATGGATGGATGGATGGATGGATGGATGGATGGATGGATGGATGGATGGATGGATGGATGGATGGATGGATGGATGGATGGATGGATGGATGGATGGATGGATGGATGGATGGATGGATGGATCGATCGATCGATCGATCGATCGATCGATTGATGGACGAATGCAGTGGATTGATGGATGGCTGGATGGATGGATGGATGGACTCATGGACAGACGGATGGATGGATGGAGAGACAGAGGTAGAGAGATAGCGAGAGAGAGAGAGATGACAGTTACAAAGGCGCGATGGAATTTGTGCAATTCCACTACTAGTATATGCTTATATGCTTCGTATTCGTGATCTGTTTTAAAGTTGTTCACTGATGAACAGGTTTTAGACCCTTCTGCTACTTCATAATATTCATTCATTCATTCGAGAATTTATATAGCGCCCCTTCAAGGAAACTACTCCACTCACCAAATGTCCCCCCTCCACCCACCTGTCTTTCATCATGTCCCATGGATTTCTGCCTAGAACCGAACCTGACTGAATCCCTGCCTAAAAGACAATTTTTCTCAGAGAAGAAGTTGATTTTTATAGTTAGACTAAACGTTTCCGCGTGGCTTTTAACAAGAACAAAGTTTGCATTAATTTTATGTAACTCCAACATTTGCACTTTATAGCATATAATTATAAAAATTATTGTTAATTAGTAGGGACCTATATATCATTGTTATTTAGACAATTAAATTGCGGTTATTAAACCATCCTTCTCATTGTGTTAGATCATTTTATAACAGTAGGTCATTTAATTATATGTATACGTATTGTTTAAATAAATTTGACTTTGTTCAGCATATATTTTTAGCCTATCTTAGAACGCAAATAATCAATTCAGTTAGATTGATGGATAGATGGTTGGATGGATGGATGGATGGATGGATGGATGGAATGGATGGATAGATGGATGGATTGATGGATGGAATGGATGGATGGAATGGATGGAATGGATGGAATGGATGGATAGATGGATGGATTGATGGATGGAATGGATGGATGGATGGATGGATGGAATGGATGGAATGGATGGATAGATGGATGGATTGATGGATGAATAGATGGATGGATGCATGCATGCATGCATGAATGGATGGATGGATGGTTGGATGGATGGATGGAATGGATGGATAGATGGTTGGATGGAGGGATGGAATGGATGGAATGGATGGATGGATGGATGGATGGATGGATGGATGGATGCATGCATGCATGCATGCATGGATGGATGGATGGTTGGATGGATGGAATGGATGGAATGGAATGGATGGAATGGATGGATGGGAATGGATGGAATGGATGGAATGGATGGATGGATGGATGGATGGATGGATGGATTGATGGATGGAATGGATGGATGGATGGATGGATGGATGGATGGATGGATGGATGGATGGATGGATGGATGGATGGATGGATGGATGGATGGATGGATGGATGGATGGATGGATGGATGGATGGATGGATGGATGGATGGATGGATGGATGGATGGATGGATGGATGGAGTGCAGTGCAGTGCTTTGTGAGGCAACAGAATTGCTCAACATAAAACGTCTTGATACGTATACATTCCTCTCAAAAGCGCGAATACCTGAAACACGTATGTCGCCAAATGCTAGCGAGTCGCGAAACAATAAAGAACCTACGAAAACGTTATGATCCCAAAAGCTTGTGTTAGTGACTTCAAAGATGTGGATCCGTGTCCGAAAAGGTACAAAACCTGTAGGTCTTTCTTTAGTAAGGTGAGACAAAATGCTCGACAGGGCCTCGAGCTGGAGAAGATAACCATTTTTATTGTGAAGATGTTAGACTGTTTTAGTTAGTCAATATATACAGATAATGAAGGAAGAATGATTCTGTACTACCCTATTCTATTTACAGACTTCAAACCACCTCTCACAGTCAAACCTAATCAGAGGCGCTCCCAGTGAGAAGAACCCATCGAAAAATCAAAAGTCTCAAGACAATGGGCAGAAACAGTCAGTGGCTTCTATCCCCCTAAACAACCGGGCTCAATCCCTCCCCTTCCCCGTCCCGGGCCGGATCTCCTGTCTCTCTCACAGATCCCATATTGCGGACGTGGGTTTTAGCTCATTTCTGATTAGATAAATGTTAATCGACATAAATAATTATCAGGTACAGAGTGGCTACAGATAAAGTAATGTGGCGACATAACCTCGTTGCAAAATTACTCAGTGACTCTTAAATGAATATTAACTAAGACTAATTACTAAATCTGATTACAAGTGTCATACTGCTCAACTTTTCCTCCTCCGCGGCATTCTAACATTAGATCAGATTATAATATTGCAAACTGGCGAATTTGTTTCGCTATAAGCACGGCCTTACACCTTTACTGACTACTTTAAAACCGGTTCCGCCACTCATTCTTACAGTACTAGAACAGCCTCCAATTATAGACCGATCTTTGCTCACACCAACACTCACAAATTCTCAATTAAGATAACTGGTCCCACTGTTTGGAACAATCTTCCTGCCGATATCCTTAGCGTGTCTCCTCTTCTCATATTTAATAAAAAGAACCAATAGTAAAAACAAAGTTTTTTACTATATCCATCTAGTATCCTATAATCCGTCATATTAAGCAGTTACCTCTACAAATATATAGTCCGCGTTCATTTTACAACATAGCGTCCGTTTAATCAAGCACCGCACCCGTTTCTGTTGCAGCCAATGGCAACGCTGGCCAATCACAACGCTGCGTGTCGGAAAAGGGATTCCCCGATTCGAAAAGTTGAGTCCCCGATTCTATAAGCTAGCCTTTTTGGGGGAGCTGAAATTTTGATAGAATGAAGTGTGTGCGAGGGCGAGTCTGTCTGCCAAGTTTCACGACGATTGAATGATTGTAAGTGATCGAACTAGTCGTCGCAAGATTTGACTTTTTAGCCTGTGGCTCAAGCAAGCAATCAAGCAAGATTGCAAGATTGCAAGCAAGCAAGATTCCCGCAAGTTAAACTAGATGGATAAATAAAAGAACCAATAGTAAAAACAAAGTTTTTACTATATCCATCTAGTATCCTATAATCCGTCATATTAAGCAGTTACCTCTACAAATATATAGTCCGCGTTCATTTTACAACATAGCGTCCGTTTAATCAAGCACCGCACCCGTTTCTGTTGCAGCCAATGGCAACGCTGGCCAATCACAACGCTGCGTGTCGGAAAAGGGGATTCCCCGATTCGAAAAGTTGAGTCCCCGATTCTATAAGCTAGCCTTTTTTAGGGGAGCTGAAATTTTGATAGAATGAAGTGTGTGCGAGGGCCAGTCTGTCTGCCAAGTTTCACGACGATTGAATGATTGTAAGTGATCGAACTAGTCGTCGCAAGATTTGACTTTTTAGCCTGTGGCTCAAGCAAGCAATCAAGCAAGATTGCAAGATTGCAAGCAAGCAAGATTCCCGCAAGTTAAACTAGATGGATAATAAAAAGAACCAATAGTAAAACAAAGTTTTTTGCTATATCCATCTAGTATCCTATAACGTGTACTCTGAAAATAGTCCGCGTTCATTTTACAACATAGCACGCTTAACGAGGCAGCGCACCCATTATTGTTGCAGCCAATCACAACGCTGGCCAATCACAACGGTGCGTATCGGAAAAGGGGATTCCCCGATTCGAAAAGTTGAGTCCCCGATTCTATAAGCTAGCCTCTTTTGGGGGAGCTGAAATTTTGATAGAATGAAGTGTGTGCGAGGGCGAGTCTGTCTGCCAAGTTTCACGACGATTGAATGATTGTAAGTGATCGAACTAGTCGTCGCAAGATTTGACTTTTTAGCCTGTGGCTCAAGCAAGCAATCAAGCAAGATTGCAAGATTGCAAGCAAGCAAGATTCCCGCAAGTTAAACTAGATGGATAAATAAAAGAACCAATAGTAAAAACAAAGTTTTTTACTATATCCATCTAGTATCCTATCCGTCATATTAAGCAGTTACCTCTACAAATATATAGTCCGCGTTCATTTTACAACATAGCGTCCGTTTAATCAAGCACCGCACCCGTTTCTGTTGCAGCCAATGGCAACGCTGGCCAATCACAACGCTGCGTGTCGGAAAAGGGGATTCCCCGATTCGAAAAGTTGAGTCCCCGATTCTATAAGCTAGCCTTTTTTGGGGAGCTGAAATTTTGATAGAATGAAGTGTGTGCGAGGGCCAGTCTGTCTGCCAAGTTTCACGACGATTGAATGATTGTAAGTGATCGAACTAGTCGTCGCAAGATTTGACTTTTTAGCCTGTGGCTCAAGCAAGCAATCAAGCAAGATTGCAAGATTGCAAGCAAGCAAGATTCCCGCAAGTTAAACTAGATGGATAATAAAAAGAACCAATAGTAAAAACAAAGTTTTTACTATATCCATCTAGTATCCTATAACGTGTACTCTGAAAATAGTCCGCGTTCATTTTACAACATAGCACGCTTAACGAGGCAGCGCACCCATTATTGTTGCAGCCAATCACAACGCTGGCCAATCACAACGGTGCGTATCGGAAAAGGGGATTCCCCGATTCGAAAAGTTGAGTCCCCGATTCTATAAGCTAGCCTCTTTTTGGGGAGCTGAAATTTTGATAGAATGAAGTGTGTGCGCGGGCGAGTCTGTCTGCCAAGTTTCACGACGATTGAATGATTGTAAGTGATCGAACTAGTCGTCGCAAGATTTGACTATTTAGCCTGTGGCTCAAGCAAGCAATCAAGCAAGATTGCAAGATTGCAAGATTGCAAGCAAGATTCCCGCAAGTTAAACTAGATGGATAAAAACGTTTGCGTCCCCACCTACTAGCTTTAAATAATATTCAATAGGCCTATTATATGACTGCTTTTAATCTTCTGTTTGTTTATTAAAGAACTTTCCAGCATTAGACAATGCTAATTATGTTATCATTTCAGTTCTAGCTTAATTCACTCCCACTCCTGAACATTATGCGATCAACCTCCACCTAAGTCCTAACAGCACTGGTACATACTAGGTGGCCCTGCTTAGCGGGACTCTGGTCCCTTTAGGTCCTCCTTTTGTATCCCAATTTAGTATCATCTGAAATATGATGATGTGTTACTTTACGCGGCTCCCCGAACAATAAAAACCTGTTATGTTCTGTTATGTTATTATATCAGCGATATGATATGTATCTACTATAATGAATCTATTCTATGGACGGAGGGAACTAAACTGATTATGAAACTGGAAGCTCTTCTTCGATATTTTCACTTTCGTAATTCTTGGCTTTAATTTGGAAGTAAATCCATGGCTTCAACCGGGAAGTACGTAATTGGCCTTAAATGGATACGTGGCTTTAACTAAGAAGTAAATCTTTGGCTTTAATTGAGAAGCAAATCCTTTTCTTCAATTGGGAAGTAAGTCCTTGACTTCAATTAGGAAGTAAAGAATGACATAAAAGTAATAAACTGATATGAAAAACGACGTGGTTTTATAGAAAATGGACATAGATTCTCAATTGACTTCATGCGCATGCCTCGACATATATGGGTATAGCTAGACTAAATATTAGACATTAAAAGGTAGACTTGTTTTATATGCATATCGGTTTCGACAGAGTGTTCAATGAGTAGGCCTAACATATAGCCTATAAGTCATACTTTAGGCATATCTCTTCTCTGTCTCTGTCTCTGTCTCTGTCTCTCTGTCTCTGTCTCTGGCTGTCTCTGTCTCTGTCTCTGTCTGTCTGTCTGTCTCTGTCTCTGTCTCTGTCTCTGTCTCTCTCTCTTTCTATTTTCT
>JACEVL010000834.1:482500-740000 GCA_020284085.1 Aporrectodea caliginosa | reverse complement strand
ATGCGTTTAAAGGCGTGGCCAGTCGAATGAAAAGAAACTAGCGGAAAGTGAAATGAAACGGTCGACAGTCATGTTAGCGCCGTTCACATACGGCGATAGAGAAATTTACATGTAAATACGTAGGTCTGTGCTATAGATCGTGTGAATTGCAAACGATGCGAAAATTAGTGCCCCCATTTTCTATAGACGAGAGTTACGCCTCTGTTCAGCGAAATCATAACATGACATGACATGACATGACATGACATGACATGACATGACATGACATGACATGACATGACATGACATGACATGACATGACATGACATGACATGACATGACATGACATGACATGACATGACATGACATGACATGACATGACATGACATGACATGACATGACATGACATGACATGACATGACATGACATGACATGACATGACAAAAGACGTTTAGTCTGTGTTAAATCCACTGCAAATTAACCTGGAACGCTTAATATCAGTCATCTCTGATTAACTTTCTCTGATCGTATACCTAAAACAAGAACTGTTCTTGGTGAACGAACTTTTTCTCGGTTGCTGGAACTAGATTTTGGAACTCTCTTCCTGTGCTTGTCCGCTTATGTCATTTCGTTCTCAAATTAAGACGTATACGCCCCCATACAATGTACCTCTTTCAGATTGTTCCTCGTCCACATAGGCTGCATCTGACTTACAGGCTGATCTTTTGGAAATTGACCTGATTACGACTTTATGCCTTGTACATTATTAGACACCAACGCAACAGAAGTTACTAAGTACAATTACAATTATTATGCATTTGGGTTTCATGCGACGTATAAATACAGAGAGCCATTCACACGGCAACCTATGAATTAACTAATGTCTAAGCGTCTAAGCGTGCAAGTACCCACCCCCCCCCCCATTTGAATCAGTCACTTTCCTAAGGATTTTCTGAGTTCATGTAGGCGAATCTGTTTAACCGTCTTCTTTCCGAACTTGTACAGACTGCTTTATGTTTCATTCAGAAGCTCGTATACTCCGCGATGGGACAATCCTTCTGACTCATCTTATTAAAAGCTTTATATTGAGTGGATCTTATTTATAACCCAATAACTGCAGGGCATGTCTAAATAAAGACTGTTCACTAAAAACAAGTCAAGACATTTTGATCGAAAATTTCAAAATTTAGTATCATTATTCATTATGTTTAACGCAAGCTTGTAGCCTACGGTTATTGTCTTCACAGATGAAAACATTCACAATTTGGTGTTATGACTGTTAAAAAATACTTCTTCTGCCAGCTTAGTTACAGCCTAGTCCAGAGAACAAACGACAAATCCGTATGCTCGGCCAACGAGTTTTCCTGATGTCACAATAAGCAATATTCCGGTTAGTTGTAGGCACTCCCTTGTTGGCATTCAGATGATTTGCATGTTAAACATCTCCTCATGTTAGCTGGACATATCCCAACTCTCATTATGTGTTTGGTGTTCTAGATTTGTAGGCCAACAGGAAATGATGAAACCCCGGCAATTCTCACCCTGGTTCTGGATTTGTAGGCCAACAGGAAATGTACATAGGTTGTTTAGGCTAGGTCTACTGCATAGATGCAAGTCAGTAGTCAGTAGTCAGACATCATTATGCACTTCAAAATCTTAAATTATGTAGGCTAGTTAACGTAGGATCAATTCGTCGTGGCATAGGAAATAGAAGGACTAAGATATTAGGCCCATTATTTTGGGGTCTATTCGGTACCAACAGAGGGCAATACAACATTCCCTGTCTAGTGATTCCCCACTAATTGTTGCACTTTTGAATTTTCACATTTGCCTCATCATTGCAAGGGTTTAACGTGGTATAGGTCCTGCCATTAGGCTGTGTATTGCAGGCTGTCTGTTCTGTTAGTAGTTAAGATTTATGTCTTCTGTCATTTGTGTTCTTGTGAATAATTGTTTCAATTGCATAGCTGTAGGCCTACACTGTAACCGGTTGCGGTTTGTCAACCGGATTGTTTCAATAAACGAAAATATTATTATTATTAGACCCTATGCGTCTGTTTGGTTCATTGGGCGTATGAAGAACATCATCATGCAGGATAAGACCATACAATGTCATTGACCAGAATACGTGTTGAGGATCTATATACATGTACATGTATATCTAGGCCCGTATGAAATGTTAATTAAGGCGCGGGAGAGACATAGGCCGCAGCTGCTGGTGCTCTGCACAGACATGCGGTATTTTCATGCGCACTTTCACAAATGAGTGGATTTGGACGTGAGAGCTGGAGAAACGACGATGACGACGACGACAATGATGATGGTGATGATGATGATGACGACAGGAAGGGCGGATCAAAGGGGCAAGCCATACACATTTTAAACAAAAAACGTGCATTTTAATTCCGTTGGAAGTTGGAACACTGTGCAAACTTGGACAGAAAACAGAAATAGTCAGCAGATAAAACGCAAAAGCAACGACCTTTCCAGCATCTTAATGGCCATTAGACGGAACCCATATGGGCTCAATACGGGTCCCATTTGGATCCAATATGTGGGTTTCATATGGGCAAGCTGGCAGAGGAGATGTTGTGAAAATTTGACAAAACCGGCTAAAAACGGTGGACAAAAGAAATGACATCAAGACTTCAACAATGGTAAGATTGCAATTTATCAACTTATTGATCCGACAACGAATGATGCATTTGAAACTATTTTATGTACAGTGAGGGTATAGGCCTTGAGAAAATAGGGATTTGCGCATAATATATAGGCTGTATTTAGTTAAACTCGTACTGAGAACCTAGCGGGCAGCCTATTAGGCGTAATTATCGCCAGAAGAGACGATTTGCACTTCTTGAACGTTGAATGTTGGGTTCGCCAAGTCCAGGAGATGATTGCATGACACCGTATCGTTAGTTACAAAGTTGCAGCCGCGATAGTAGAACTGTAGAACTAGAGCAGTAGTAGTAGGCTAGTAGTTCA
Organism: Aporrectodea caliginosa; assembly: GCA_020284085.1. Taxonomy (NCBI): domain Eukaryota; kingdom Metazoa; phylum Annelida; class Clitellata; order Crassiclitellata; family Lumbricidae; genus Aporrectodea; species Aporrectodea caliginosa. Next base: position 737,036 of record JACEVL010000834.1, on the reverse strand, counting down.
GTGAGTAAGACGATCGAGAGCTGACCCAGATGCCAAATGACAATTCATGGGAGGACAAATACATTGGTGTTTCTGTCACACTAAATGGACATTTATGTCTGTCCACTCCCAACGATCGACATGCCGTGATTAATAATTCAGACCTCCGTCGGACTACCTGACCGATGGCATGGCGTCTCTGGTCTCCAACCGGTGAAGACAGGCTGTGTTCACGTTCGCTAGAGCACGCCACTGAAAAAAGCACGATACAATATTTAAGACAGAAAATGTAAATGTTCACGTTTTTATATACAATACAATACAATAAGCCCAACCACCAGATTCCCAACTAGTTTATTGATCCATCAGTTCAGAAATTTCTGCAGTACGGATGATGATATGTCGGATGATGGTATTTTCGTCCGGAGATCACTATATAGCTACTATATATAGCTACCGTATGGCCTCGCGATCCTGCTCAATTTTCAATGAATTAATCGGGTGAGGTCCTTCACAACCGCTGACCATTTGAATGGACGCCACGTCATTTTTAAGGTCGTCTTGTAGGGACCGTGCCAGTCAGAGATTTAAATCTCTGAAAGAAGAGAAAAGAGCAGTTCCTCTGAGCTATAATCCCCAGAGACATGCAGCCATGGGTATGAAGTGTTAACTTCTTCATTCTCTTAGCCTCGACATATGAAGGCGGGTGACTATAGTCCTCTAGACTCCCTGACCATCTGATCTACCCACGGACTGTGACGGACAGTGTAGGCTATAGGCAGTAGGACAGTGTAGGCTACAGGCAGTGTACTCATTATAGCTGAGTTGGCTGGGGGCGCAAGTGTAACCAAACTCGAAACAACTTTCTGTATCGGCGGGTATTTGAACCCCAGCATCTCGATTGACAGTCCAGCACACTACACCACTGGACCATCACGCACTCCACATTAACATTAAACGCAAATGTACACGTCATTTTCTATTGATTGTAACAATGTAACAATATGGCATCGACCCTGCGCTTTTTCAATGAATTGGTCGGGTGAGCTACTACTGCTACTGCTACTACTACTACTACTACTACTACTACTACTACTACTACTACTACTACTACTACTACTACTACTACTACTACTACTACTACTGCTACTACTACTACTACTACTACTACTACTACTACTACTACTACTACTACTACTACTACTACTACTACTACTACTACTACTACTACTACTACTACTACTACTACTACTACTACTACTACTACTACTACTACTACTACTACTACTACTACTACTACTACTACTACTACTACTACTACTACTACTACTACTACTACTACTAATAATAATAATAATAATAATGACAATTTATATGTCGCAGTAACACAGTCATATCATTAAAAGGGCGCCTATAGAGTATAGATCCTTTCTAACTGCTGGCCGGTTGAATGCGTGCCACGCCATTTAAAGTGTCCGTGTACGGACCGTTCTACATGTAGCACAAGATTTAGGCTAAATGTCTTAAATGACCCAACATCGATTGCACTAAAGTACACGTGAAGTACGATCTAAATTCTAAGCGATGCAGCTAACCGGGCCAATTAGTATCAATATTGTAACAGGTTGTTACATACAGTGCTTTTTAGGTTCGGCACTGAACAAATCGAGGTTCATCAGCTGACAATATAATTATTGTCCGTAGGCCTATAGACTGTATACAGTCAGGAAAAACAAGAGGGAGCTGCCTCCGCAGTTTGTGAATGTCCGTCGAAGATCAGAACAAACAAGCATGTTTGGTTTCAATCCCACGACTACGATTGTATCATACATTCCAAAGAGGCACAACGATGTCATTCTTCATTCAACAGTGCACCACGTACGACGACCATAATTATCGTCTCAGATACTGGTGACACCTGGTGACAGAAAAGACGACACCTATAGTGGCTTTCTATAACAGCACAAAAGGTGGAGTGGACACCGCTGATGAACTTTGCGAGACGTCGGCCTAACAGTGTGACATGCAGAAGCCGACGCTGGACACTGACGATATTCTTTTCAAGGTTGAACAACGTCGGTGTGGATTCACTTTGCACAGATCATATATATAGGCCTACAATGCCAATACATCTAAGTTAGATCTAACTCGGGTCGTCGTCAATTGTTCCTGAAGCAGCTGGCGCTTGAGTTGATCAGCTGTCATACGATCAAACGAATGAGGAATCCTCAGGTTCATGCACGAGCTATCCGTTCTAGTCGTGCCACTAAATCTGCGACTGCTGCAGCAGATGAACCAGAATCGGCGGAACCGCTATAGCAAAGATGTCACTGGCACGACGCGAAGAGTGCCTCAGGTCCAGGGATCGTAAAACAAGATTTATATGCCATTCGTGTTAGCAAGCAAGTGTGCCTTGAACACGCTAATACTGTCTGCATGGCTTGCATTGAGCAGTCAGTCCAAAATGATGACTGAAGGCATTCTGCATTTCACTTGAAATATTGACTATTTTGTGCGTAGGCTACGGTAATGTTGTGAATGAGGACTGAAAAATGCACGTGCTAAGTAGATATTGCATGGTTATTAGTTCATCTGCAGGTCATTTCAATAATGATTTAAAACGGTTATTTGTTCGTGATAATCACCAGATTAGCTGATAATTGGTTATAAAACTATAGTTTAGCTCACAATTAGGTTAATGTTATGTAATTGATATATCGCGACTTGCAAGTAAAAAATATGTATTGGGGTATGTCATACCCTACCTCTCCACAAATGTTAAAATGTTTCGCCCCACTTCCAGAGGGGTTAAAACATAGGCCGTAGATGCACAGTTTTCCTAAAGGAAAGTCCGCTCACTAAAGACAATTAAAAATATCAAATAAACCCTTCTGTGGAAGCTCATAGTTTTTCACACATTTAGCTCACCACCGGTGGTACAATGAGCACACAGGGTGACCTAAGCTCACCAGTGACACAATGAGCACACACGGTGACCAAAGCTACGCGCGATATTGTCTTTATAGTTTCTGTTTAACGATCGCTGTGTAATCACCCATATTGATTAGCGTCGACCCCCTCTTTATCCTGGCTTGGGATTGGCACCGCCCGGGTGCGGCAGCGACAAAGTTAATGCCTGAAGAGCGTGTCTGTTGATTAAATAAAAACCAGGATAAGGATATTAAGAGGTGTCTCTCGTGTGGAATGAGAATTAACCTTTTATTACTATTACAAATAATAACTTTACTACTGTCACGGTCGTTCTATGTAGTCCTCTGAGTCAGTCGCTAAGGAATTAGGCCTACCGACTGACTTCGTGAGTTAGCGACTGACAACGACACAGTCGACTGGCCATATTTCATCGCTACGTTTGCCTCTATGAACAGACGCCATTTACGATTAAAACGATTTCGTGATGCAGTGACGTGGTGTAGAGACCGTGGTCTTGGTCTCGAGACTGTCTCGAGACCGAAAAATGCGGTCTTGGTCTTGGTCTTTAAAGGTGCGGTCTTGGTCTTAAAGGTGTGGTGTTGGTCTTGGGCGTCCGGTCTCGGTGGAGTATTTGTTTTATGTTGTTGTTGATATTTGCCAGTGATTAGAAGTAAACCGCTAGAGTACAAACCCAAACCGCCTAGAGTACAAACCTAAACCGATAGAAACCGTACACGCCTAACCGATAGAGTACAAGCCAAACCGATAGAGTACAAACCAAACCGCTAGAGTACAAACCAAACCGATAGAGTACAAACCAAACCGCTAGAGTACAAACCAAACCGCTAGAGTACACGCCTAACCGATAGAGTACAAGCCAAACCGATAGAGTACAAACCAAACCGCTAGAGTACAAACCAAACCGATAGAGTACAAGCCGATAGAACCCTAACCGATAGAGTACAAACCAAACCGCTAGAGTACAAACCTAAACCGATAGAGTACAAGCCCGAAGACCGATAGAGTACAAACCAAACCGATAGAGTACAGAGTACAAACCCAAACCGATAGAGTACAAACCAAACCGATAGAGAGTACAAGCCAAACCGATAGAGTACAAACCAAACCGATAGAGTACAAGCCAAACCGCTAGAGTACAAACCCCGCTAGAGAGTACACGCCTAACCGATAGAGTACAAGCCAAACCGATAGAGTACAAACCAAACCGCTAGAGTACAAACCTAAACCGATAGAGTACAAGCCAAACCGATAGAGTACAAACCAAACCGATAGAGTACAAAACCAAACCGATAGAGTACAAACCAAACCGCTAGAGTACACGCCTAACCGATAGAGTACAAGCCAAACCGATAGAGTACAAACCAAACCGCTAGAGTACAAGCCAAACCGCTAGAGTACAAACCCAAACCGCTAGAGTACAAACCAACCGATAGAGTACAAGCCAAACCGATAGAGTACAAACCAAACCGCTAGAGTACACGCCGATAACCGATAGAGTACAAGCCAAACCGATAGAGTACAAGCCAAAACCGATAGAGTACAAACCAAACCGCTAAAGTACACGAGAGTAACCGATAGAGTACAAAAAACCGATAGAGTACAAACCAAACCGCTAGAGTACAAGAGTACAAGCCAAACCGATAGAGTACAAACCGCTAACCGCCTAACCGATAGAGTACAAGCCAAACCGATAGAGTACAAACCAAACCGCTAGAGTACACGCCTAACCGATAGAGTACAAACCAAACCGCTAGAGTACAAGCCAAACCGATAGAGTACAAACCAAACCGATAGAGTACAAGCCAAACCGATAGAGTACAAGCCAAACCGATAGAGTACAAGCCAAACCGATAGAGTACAAGCCAAACCGATAGAGTACAAACCAAACCGATAGAGTACAAGCCAAACCGCTAGAGTACAAACCTAAACCGCTAGAGTACAAGCCTAACCGATAGAGTACAAGCCAAACCGCTAGAGTACAAACCAAACCGCTAGAGTACACGCCAAACCGATAGAGTACAAGTACCAAACCGCTAGAGTACAAAACCCAAACCGCTAGAGTACAAGCCAAACCGATAGAGTACAAGCCAAACCGATAGAGTACAAACCCAAACCGCCCAATAATACCCAAACCGAGAGTACACGCCCGATAGAACCGATAGAGTACAAACCAAACCGATAGAGTACAAACCAAACCGCTAGAGTACAAGCCAAACCGATAGAGTACAAACCGCTAGAGTACAAACCCGCTAGAGTAAAACCGATAGAGTACAAGCCAAACCGATAGAGTACAAGCCAAACCGATAGAGTACAAACCAAACCGATAGAGTACAAGCCAAACCGCTAGAGTACAAAAACAAAAACCGCTAGAGTACAAGCCAAACCGATAGAGTACAAGCCAAACCGATAGAGTACAAACCAAACCGCTAGAGTACAAGAGAGTACAAGCCAAACCGATAGAGTACAAACCAAACCGCTAGAGTACAAGCCAAACCGATAGAGTACAAACCAAACCGCTAGAGTACAAGCAAGCCAAACCGATAGAGTACAAACCAAACCGCTAGAGTACAAACCAAACCGCTAGAGTACAAGCCAAACCGATAGAGTACAAGCCAAACCGCTAGAGTACAAACCAAACCGCTAGAGTACACGCCTAACCGATAGAGTACAAGCCCAAACCGCTAGAGTACAAACCTAAACCGCTAGAGTACACGCCTAACCGATAGAGTACAAGCCAAACCGATAGAGTACAAACCCGCTAAACCGCTAGAGTACAAACCTAACCGATAGAGTACAAGCCAAACCGATAGAGTACAAACCAAACCGCTAGAGTACAAGCCTAACCGATAGAGTACAAGCCAAACCGATAGAGTACAAACCAAACCGCTAGAGTACAAACCAAACCGATAGAGTACAAGCCAAACCGCTAGAGTACAAACCAAACCGCTAGAGTACAAGCCAAACCGATAGAGTACAAGCCAAACCGATAGAGTACAAACCAAACCGCTAGAGTACAAGCCAAACCGATAGAGTACAAGCCAAACCGCTAGAGTACAAACCAAACCGCTAGAGTACAAGCCAAAACCGATAGAGTACAAACCAAACCGCAAGCCAACCGATAGAGTACAACCGCTAGAGTACCCAAACCGCTAGAGTACAAGCCTAACCGATAGAGTACAAGCCAAACCGATAGAGTACAAAAACCGCTAGAGTACAAACCAAACCGCTAGAGTACACGCCTAACCGATAGAGTACAAGCCAAACCGCTAGAGTACAAACCTAAACCGCCGCTAGAGTACACGCCTAACCGATAGAGTACAAGCCAAAAACCGCTAGAGTACAAACCGAAGACCGATAGAGTACAAACCAAACCGCTAGAGTACAAAAACCGATAACCGAACCGATAGAGTACAAGCCAAACCGCTAGAGTACAAGCCAAACCGATAGAGTACAAACCCAAACCGCTAACCGCCTAGAGTACAAGCCAAACCGATAGAGTACAAGCCAAACCGCTAGAGTACAAACCAAACCGATAGAGTACAAGCCAAAACCGATAGAGTACAAGCCAAACCGCTAGAGTACACCCGATAGAGTACAAGCCAAACCGATAGAGTACAAGCCAAACCGATAGAGTACAAGCCAAACCGATAGAGTACAAACCAAACCGATAGAGTACAAACCAAACCGCTAGAGTACAAGCCAAACCGATAGAGTACAAAACCGATAGAGTAAACCGCTAGAGAGTACAACCTAAACCGCTAGAGTACACGAACCGTAGAGTACAAGCCAAACCGATAGAGTACAAGCCAAACCGATAGAGTACAAGCCAAACCGATAGAGTACAAGCCAAACCGCTAGAGTACAAACCAAACCGCTAGAGTACAAGCCAAACCGATAGAGTACAAGCCAAACCGCTAGAGTACAAACCTAAACCGATAGAGTACAAGCCTAACCGATAGAGTACAAGCCAAACCGCTAGAGTACAAACCAAACCGCTAGAGTACAAGCCAAACCGATAGAGTACAAGCCAAACCGCTAGAGTACAAACCTAAACCGCTAGAGTACAAGCCAAACCGATAGAGTACAAGCCAAACCGCTAGAGTACAAACCAAACCGCTAGAGTACAAACCTAACCGATAGAGTACAAGCCAAACCGATAGAGTACAAACCAAACCGCTAGAGTACAAGCCTAACCGATAGAGTACAAGCCAAACCGCCCTAAACCGATAGAGTACACAAGCAAACCGATAGAGTACAAGCCAAGAGAGTACAAGCCAAACCGCTAGAGCCAAACCGATAGAGTACAAGCAAACCGCTTAGAGTACAAACCTAAACCGATAGAGTACAAAACCAAACCCGATAGAGTACAAACCAAACCGCTAGAGTACAAGCCTAACCGATAGAGTACAAGCCAAACCGATAGAGTACAAAACCAAACCGCTAGAGTACAAACCAAACCGATAGAGTACAAGCCAAACCGATAGAGTACAAGCCAAACCGATAGAGTACAAGCCAAACCGCTAGAGTACAAACCAAACCGATAGAGTACAAGCCAAACCGATAGAGTACAAACCAAACCGCTAGAGTACAAACCAAACCGCTAGAGTACAAGCCAAACCGATAGAGTACAAACCAAACCGCTAGAGTACACGCCAAACCGATAAGTACAAGCCAAACCGCTAGAGTACAAAAACCGATAAGTACAAGCCAAACCGATAGAGTACAAGCCAAACCGATAGAGTACAAAACCAAACCGATAGAGTACAAGCCAAACCGCTAGAGTACAAACCTAACCGATAGAGTACAAACCAAACCGATAGAGTACAAAACCAAAAACCTAAACCGCTAGAGTACACGCCTAACCGATAGAGTACAAGCCAAACCGATAGAGTACAAACCAAACCGCTAGAGTACAAACCAAACCGATAGAGTACAAGCCAAACCGATAGAGTACAAGCCAAACCGATAGAGTACAAGCCTAACCGATAGAGTACAAGCCAAACCGATAGAGTACAAGCCAAACCGATAGAGTACAAAACCGAGAGAGTACAAGCCAAACCCGATAGAGTACAAACCAAACCGATAGAGTACAAACCCAAACCGATAGAGTACAAGCCAAACCGATAGAGTACAAGCCAAACCGATAGAGTACAAAAACCAAACCGATAGAGTACAAGCCAAACCGATAGAGTACAAACCAAACCGATAGAGTACAAGCCAAACCGATAGAGTACAAGCCAAACCGATAGAGTACAAACCGCCAAACCGATAGAGTACAAGCCAAACCGATAGAGTACAAACCAAACCGATAGAGTACAAGCCAAACCGATAGAGTACAAGCCAAACCGCTAGAGTACAAACCTAGAGTACAAACCGATAGAGTACAAACCAAACCCAAACCGCTAGAGTACAAACCAAACCGCTAGAGTACAAGCCAAACCGATAGAGTACAAGCCAAACCGATAGAGTACAAACCAAACCGCTAGAGTACACGCCTAACCGATAGAGTACAAGCCAAACCGATAGAGTACAAACCAAACCGCTAGAGTACACGCCTAACCGATAGAGTACAAGCCAAACCGCTAGAGTACAAACCAAACCGCTAGAGTACACAAGCCAAACCGATAGAGTACAAACCAAACCGATAGAGTACAAACCTAAACCGCTAGAGTACACCGCTAGAGTACAAACCGAGTAGAGTACAGTACAAGCCAAACCGAGTAGAGTACAAACCAAACCGCTAGAGTACAAGCCAAACCGATAGAGTACAAGCCAAACCGATAGAGTACAAAACCTAAACCGCTAGAGTACAAGCCTAACCGATAGAGTACAAGCCAAACCGCTAGAGTACAAACCTAAACCGCTAGAGTACACGCCTAACCGATAGAGTACAAGCCAAACCGCTAGAGTCCAAACCTAAACAAACCGCTAGAGAGTACAAACCGCTAGAGTACACGCCCAAACCGATAGAGTACAAGCCAAACCGCTAGAGTACAAACCAAACCGCTAGAGTACAAGCCAAACCGATAGAGTACAAGAGTACCAAACCGCTAGAGTACAAAGTACAAAACCGCTAGAGTACAAACAAACCGAGTACAAGCCAAACCGATAGAGTACAAGCCAAACCGAGTACAAACCAAACCGCTAGAGTACAAGCCAAACCGATAGAGTACAAACCAAACCGATAGAGTACAAGCCAAACCGCTAGAGTACAAACCCAAACCGATAGAGTACAACAAGCCAAACCGATAGAGTACAAGCCAAACCGCTAGAGTACAAACCAAACCGCTAGAGTACAAACCAAACCGATAGAGTACAAGCCAAACCGATAGAGTACAAACCAAACCGCTAGAGTACAAGCCAAACCGATAGAGTACAAGCCAAACCGCTAGAGTACAAACCAAACCGCTAGAGTACACGCCTAACCGATAGAGTACAAGCCAAACCGATAGAGTACAAACCAAACCGCTAGAGTACAAACCTAAACCGATAGAGTACAAGCCAAACCGCCAAGAGTACAAGCCAAACCGATAGAGTACAAACCAAACCGATAGAGTACAAACCAAACCGATAGAGTACAAAAAAACCGATAGAGTACCGATAGAGTACAAACCAAACCGATAGAGTACAAGCCAAACCGATAGAGTACAAGCCAAACCGCTAGAGTACAAGCCAAACCGATAGAGTACAAGCCAAACCGATAGAGTACAAACCAAACCGCTAGAGTACAAACCTAACCGATAGAGTACAAGCCAAACCGATAGAGTACAAACCAAACCGCTAGAGTACAAGCCTAACCGATAGAGTACAAGCCAAAACCGATAGAGTACAAACCAAACCGCTAGAGTACAAAACCGCTAAGTACCGCCTAAAAGCCAAACCGATAGAGTACAAACCAAACCGATAGAGTACACGCCAAACCGATAGAGTACAAGCCAAACCGCTAGAGTACAAACCAAACCGCTAGAGTACACGCCTAACCGATAGAGTACAAGCCAAACCGCTAGAGTACAAACCAAACCGCTAGAGTACACGCCTAACCGATAGAGTACAAGCCAAACCGATAGAGTACAAACCAAACCGCTAGAGTACAAACCTAAACCGATAGAGTACAAGCCAAACCGCCAAACCGATAGAGTACAAACCAAACCGCTAGAGTACAAGCCAAACCGATAGAGTACAAGCCAAACCGCTAGAGTACAAACCAAACCGCTAGAGTACACGCCAAACCGATAGAGTACAAGCCAAACCGATAGAGTACAAACCAAACCGCTAGAGTACACGCCCAAACCGATAGAGTACAAGCCAAACCGCTAGAGTACAAACCGATAGAGTACAAACCAAACCGATAGAGTACAAGCCAAACCGCTAGAGTACAAACCTAACCGATAGAGTACAAGCCAAACCGCTAGAGTACAAGAGTACCCAAACCGCTAGAGTACACGCCTAACCGCTAGAGTACACGCCTAACCGATAGAGTACAAGCCAAACCGCTAGAGTACAAACCTAAAAACCGCTAGAGTACACGCCTAACCGATAGAGTACAAGCCAAACCGCTAGAGTACAAACCAAACCGATAGAGTACAAGCCAAACCGCTAGAGTACAACCAAACCGATAGAGTACAAGCCAAACCGCTAGAGTACAAACCAAACCGCTAGAGTACAAGCCTAACCGATAGAGTACAAGCCAAACCGATAGAGTACAAGCCAAACCGCTAGAGTACAAACCAAACCGCTAACCGATAGAGTACAAGCCAAACCGATAGAGTACAAACCAAACCGCAAACCGCTAGAGTACAAACCAAACCGCTAGAGTACAAGCCAAACCGCTAGAGTACAAGAGTACCAAACCGCTAGAGTACAAACCAAACCGCTAGAGTACAAGCCAAACCGATAGAGTACAAACCAAACCGCTAGAGTACAAACCAAACCGAGAGTACAAGCCAAACCGCTAGAGTACAAACCAAACCGATAGAGTACAAACCAAACCGATAGAGTACAAACCGCCGCTAGAGTACACGCCTAACCGATAGAGTCAAGCCCGAAACCGATAGAGTACAAGCCTAAACCGATAGAGTACAAGCCAAACCGCTAGAGTACAAACCAAAACCGCTAGAGTACAAACCAAACCGATAGAGTACAAGCCAAACCGATAGAGTACAAACCAAACCGCTAGAGTACAAAAAACCGATAGAGTACAAGCCAAACCGATAGAGTACAAACCAAACCGCTAGAGTACAAGTACCTAAACCGCTAGAGTACAAACCAAACCGATAGAGTACAAGCCAAACCGATAGAGTACAAACCAAACCGCTAGAGTACAAGCCTAACCGATAGAGTACAAGCCAAACCGATAGAGTACAAACAAACCGCTAGAGTACAAACCAAACCGAAGAGTACAAGCCAAAGAGTACAAACCAAACCGATAGAGTACAAGCCAAACCGATAGACCCAAACCGATAGAGTACAAGCCAAACCGATAGAGTACAAACCAAACCGATAGAGAGTACAAGCCAAACCGATAGAGTACAAACCTAAACCGCCAAACCGCTAGAGTACAAACCTAACCGAGTACAAGCCTAACCGATAGAGTACAAGCCAAACCGCTAGAGTACAAACCAAACCGCTAGAGTACAAGCCTAACCGATAGAGTACAAGCCAAACCGCTAGAGTACAAACCAAACCGATAGAGTACAAGCCAAACCGATAGAGTACAAACCGCTAAACAAACCAAACCGATAGAGTACAAGCCAAACCGATAGAGTACAAGCCAAACCGCTAGAGTACAAACCAAACCGCTAGAGTACAAGCCAAACCGATAGAGTACAAGCCAAACCGATAGAGTACAAACCAAACCGCTAGAGTACACCGATAGAGTACAAGCCAAACCGCTAGAGTACAAACCAAACCGCTAGAGTACAAACCTAACCGATAGAGTACAAGCCAAACCGCTAGAGTACAAACCAAACCGCCAGTACAAACCAAACCGCTAGAGTACAAGCCAACAAGCCAAACCGATAGAGTACAAACCAAACCGCTAGAGTACAAGCCAAGTACCGATAGAGTACAAGCCAAACCGCTAGAGTACAAACCAAACCGATAGAGTACAAGCCAAACCGCTAGAGTACAAGCCAAACCGCTAGAGTACAAGCAAACCGATAGAGTACAAACCAAACCGCTAGAGTACAAACCAAACCGCTAGAGTACAAGCCTAACCGATAGAGTACAAGCCAAACCGCTAGAGTACAAACCAAACCGATAGAGTACAAGCCAAACCGATAGAGTACAAGCCAAACCGATAGAGTACAAACCAAACCGATAGAGTACAAGCCAAACCGATAGAGTACAAACCGCTAGAGTACACGCCAAACCGATAGAGTACAAGCCAAACCAAACCGATAGAGTACAAACCAAGTACACCGCTAGAGTACAAACCTAACCGATAGAGTACAAGCCAAACCGCTAGAGTACAAACCAAACCGCTAGAGTACAAGCCAAACCGATAGAGTACAAGCCAAACCGATAGAGTACAAGTACCTAAACCGATAGAGTACAAGCCAAACCGACAAGCCAAAGTACACAAGCCAAACCGATAGAGTACAAGCCAAACCGCTAGAGTACAAACCAAACCGCTAGAGTACAAGCCAAACCGATAGAGTACAAGCCAAACCGATAGAGTACAAACCAAACCGATAGAGTACAAGCCAAACCGATAGAGTACAAACCAAACCGCTAGAGTACAAACCAAACCGATAGAGTACACGCCAAACCGATAGAGTACAAGCCAAACCGATAGAGTACAAGCCAAACCGCTAGAGTACAAACCGATAGAGTACAAGCCAAACCGCTAGAGTACAAACCTAACCGATAGAGTACAAGCCAAACCGATAGAGTACAAGCCAAACCGCTAGAGTACAAACCAAACCGCTAGAGTACAAACCGATAGAGTACAAGCCAAACCGATAGAGTACAAACCAAACCGCTAGAGTACACGCCTAACCGATAGAGTACAAGCCAAACCGATAGAGTACAAAAACCGATAGAGTACAAGCCAAACCGATAGAGTACCGCCAAACCGAGAGTACAAACCTAAACCGATAGAGTACAAGCCAAACCGATAGAGTACAAACCAAACCGCTAGAGTACACGCCAAACCGAAAGTACAAGCCAAACCGCTAGAGTACAAACCTAAACCGCTAGAGTACACGCCTAACCGATAGAGTACAAGCCAAACCGCTAGAGTACAAACCAAACCGCTAGAGTACACGCCTAACCGATAGAGTACAAGCCAAACCGCTAGAGTACAAACCAAACCGCTAGAACACGCCTAACCGATAGAGTACAAGCCAAACCGATAGAGTACAAACCAAACCGCTAGAGTACACGCCTAACCGATAAAGCCAAACCGCTAGAGTACAAACCAAACCGCTAGAGTACACGCCTAACCGATAGAGTACAAGCCAAACCGCTAGAGTACAAACCAAACCGCTAGAGTACAAGCCAAACCGATAGAGTACAAGCCAAACCGATAGAGTACAAACCAAACCGATAGAGTACAAAACCGAAACCGCCAAACCGCTAGAGTACAAACCAAACCGATAGAGTACAAACCAAACCGATAGAGTACAAACCAAACCGATAGAGTACAAACAAACCAAACCGATAGAGTACAAACCAAACCGATAGAGTACAAGCCAAACCGCTAGAGTACAAGCCAAACCGATAGAGTACAAACCGAAAGTACAAGCCGCCGATAGAGTACAAACCAAACCGCTAGAGTACACGCCTAACCGATAGAGTACAAGCCAAACCGCTAGAGTACAAACCTAAACCGCTAGAGTACACGCCTAACCGATAGAGTACAAATAGCCAAACCGATAGAGTACAAACCAAACCGCTAGAGTACACGCCTAACCGATAGAGTACAAGCCAAACCGCTAGAGTACAAACCAAACCGCTAGAGTACACGCCTAACCGATAGAGTACAAGCCAAACCGCTAGAGTACAAACCAAACCGCTAGAGTACAAGCCAAACCGATAGAGTACAAAGTACCAAACCGATAGAGTACAAACCAAACCGATAGAGTACCGCCTAACCGATAGAGTACAAGCCAAACCGCTAGAGTACAAACGATAGAGTACAAAAACCGAAAGTACAAACCGCTAGAGTACAAGCCAAACCGCTAGAGTACAAGCCAAACCGATAGAGTACAAGCCAAACCGATAGAGTACAAGCCAAACCGCTAGAGTACAAACCAAACCGCTAGAGTACAAGCCTAACCGATAGAGTACAAGCCAAACCGATAGAGTACAAAAACCGATAGAGTACAAACTAAACCGCTAGAGTACACGCCTAACCGATAGAGTACAAGCCAAACCGATAGAGTACAAACCAAACCGCTACAGTACAAACCTAACCGATAGAGTACAAACCAAACCAACCGCTAGAGTACAAACCAAGCCAAACCGCTAGAGTACAAACCAAACCGCTAGAGTACAAGCCAAACCGATAGAGTACAAGCCAAACCGCTAGAGTACAAACCAAACCGCTAGAGTACACGCCTAACCGATAGAGTACAAACCTAAACCGCTAGAGTACACGCCTAACCGATAGAGTACAAGCCAAACCGCTAGAGTACAAGAGTACAAAACCGCTAGAGTACAAACCCTAACCGCCTAGAGTACAAAGCCAAACCGCTAGAGTACAAACCTAAACCGCTAGAGTACACGCCTAACCGATAGAGTACAAGCCAAACCGCTAGAGTACAAACCTAAACCGCTAGAGTACACGCCTAACCGATAGAGTACAAGCCAAACCGCTAGAGTACAAACCTAAACCGCTAGAGTACACGCCTAACCGATAGAGTACAAACCAAACCGCTAGAGTACAAACCAAACCGCTAGAGTACACGCCTAACCGATAGAGTACAAGCCAAACCGATAGAGTACAAACCAAACCGCTAGAGTACACGCCTAACCGATAGAGTACAAGCCAAACCGAGAGTACACGCCTAACCGAGTACAAACCAAACCGCTAGAGTACACGCCTAACCGATAGAGTACAAGCCAAGAGTACAAACCAAACCGCTAGAGTACAAACCTAACCGATAGAGTACAAGCCAAACCGATAGAGTACAAACCAAACCGCTAGAGTACACGCCTTATTGTTACTTATATCGCGGATTCGTCTGCTGTCGTATGCATGACCCCTCTGAGAGTGAATCTTGATGATGCTTTATGAGAGTGTGTACCAACTCCATGTATGTATATATTTGTGTATGTAAGTTTATAATAATATGTGTGTATGTATTTATGTATGTATAAGGACACTAAATATATAGCGCATTTTATGCACCTAATAAAAAACTACGGGTGGATGAGGTTTTTAAAGGCATGTATGTCTGTATGCGTGTATGTGTGTCTATGAGGACACTTTATATAGCGCTTTTTACGCTCTGGAAAGCTAAGAGTGGATGAATCGTACGTGGGTGAGTTGGTAGCCACAGAAAGAAGTCAGTGAACTGCGGCATCGCTCGATGGAAGTCGACTGCCGCAGTATATAATAGATGGCAGTCCTTTGTGTCTATTGACGTCAAGACGACAGAAATGGAATCAATCGCCACAGCTCCAGGTTTTATATGAATCATTTATAACATGTTCATGCAACCATTACAATATATAGGCTCGTATATTTTTTATATACATATGTACAATAGAAATGGTATGTATGTCTAAATGTGTGTACTTATATATAGAGAGAGTAAAATAGACTTATTTCATTATGTATGTGTTTGTCCTGATATCTGTCTGAAATTCTGACTATACCTCCTGTTCCGCATGTACAGAATTGGACTGCTAATGTCTGTGAATTGCAGGTTGTCTGTTCTGTTAGTATAGTTAAGATTTATGTCTTCTGTCATTTGTGTTCTTGTGAATTGTTTCAATTGCATAACTGTATACACTGTAACCGGTTGCGGTTTGTCAACCGGATTGTTTCAATGAACGAAAATTTTGTTACTATTATTATCTATTAATTCTTGTCTCTGTCACTGTCTAGTTTACTTTATTTCTACATTAGATCTTTCTAATCTTATAGATATATATCTAGTGTAGATCTTTCTATGTCTCTGCCCTTGTCTCTTCAGGGTTTAAATATTTATAAATACGCTCGGATCATCTTAGTCTCGCATAAACCTTCAGATGCCGCTATATGTCTAGTTTCGTCATAAATTAACTAAATTTCTGCTTCCGTATTTCCAGTCACCTAACTTCGTATCGTTTGTCAGTATTCTTGTGTCCTTCTTTGCGACTTTCCCTGTCTCTGTCAGTGGCTGTTTGCGTGTCTTTGATTCCCCTTGTTAAGCGCACTTAATGATTCTGCTCATAGTCGAGAGTCAAAACACTTTCAGATGATCGCCGAGTGAAATGCATTCCTGACAAGCGATGGATGCATCGTTGCTCTCATTCTATGCGAATGCTTTTTTTGCCGTTTTCTATTAAGAAAAATGGGCGTCAGCCCGACGCCCATTTATCGATAACTGGCCAGCCGACTGACCGGTAAGACCGACCATCTGACCACCGTGGGATCTTCCTCACCCGATCATTTCCAAATTGGATCCTTTTCGATCGTGATCGGAGGAGGAGCGAGCGAGAAGTGTGAACGTGATCATAGTTTATGTGGAGTTTATGTCTTGTTCGTTGGATGGAAATCGCTTCCATGCATCCTTATTATTTTCGTTCTGGCAATTTCTATCGAATAATCGATCGAGCAGTTGAGGAAAATCCGAGCCACGTTGCGCCGTTGGCGGCCGTAACCAAACAGACGTATATAGGCCCTACGCAGACCATGGATGGCATCGATCATTGTCATTAAACCTTCTCTCCAGGGCTTCCTTCTTCCCTCTCCTACTACGTATTCTCCTTCGTCTCATCCTTCTTTGCTTCGTCCTCCTCCTTCTGCTTCTCCCTTAAGATCACACGTTCAGGTCTCTTCTATTCTTAACCTGCAGTTTCCTTCAATTTTTCAGAGACCCGCGTGTCTATTTTTGTGTCGATTCTCCATTCATCTACGTCGCTCGCTCGCTTTTTCTGTGTGAAATCTGCGTATTTCTCTGTATAAGTCTCTCTGTCTGTCTGTCTGTCTGTTTGTCTCTGTGTCTGTGTTTTTCTCTGCCTATTCTCTGCCTTTCTGTCTGTGTGTCTGTGTCTGTCTGTCTGTCTGTCTGTCTGTCTGTCTCTGTCTGTCTGTCTGTCTGTCTGTCTGTCTGTCTGTCTGTCTGTCATGTCTGTCTGTCTCTCTCTCTCTCTCTCTCGGTACAGTGCATTCATAGCTTGCACAACAAGGCATAAGTGTCTAGTAGGAAACACTCGTTTATTCATGCTGAAGTGATGCCTCAGAAGGTCGGCAATGGCCGATAACGCGTTACTTCCTCAACAGAACGTCATTATGTAGCACCTATGAAGCCTATATGGGACTTCTGTCGTCTAGGCTGTATGTGTCTTGTTGCTGTTAGAACACGACACAAGATCAATCACGCGCAACGCCTGCACAAACACATCGAAACGCATTCGTTTGCCTTGAAATACAGACACATACAACGCCACACGGACAGGCACAAGCAAAGGAACTTCAAGACGGACGCACCCATCAACACATGTCACGAAACATTGACTACTTGAAGCGCTTACTGGCCTTGCGCCGCCACAGTCATGGTCCATTAATGTCGCTAGTTATTCTGTTCGGCTGGTGCTCGGTCCTCTCTCGGGAGAGGCATGAAGGCGGCACAATTCTATCGCCTGCCGTCCGGAATGACCTCACATGACACCGCATCACCAGCATCTTGGGTTTCTAAGGCAACCTAATGGCTTCCCCCTCCGCCGTAGCCGCCGCGTTCAGCATCTGCAATGAGCGACCACAACTGGATGCTTAGGCGGACACGCTGGTTGAACTGCAGGCTTGGCTTCATCTCCTAACTTAGGAAGGCGAGAAGATTTACTAACTAGTGTCACGGTCTCACTGGTGAGACATATCCATTTTCCATGGATAACGCTTTCAAAGTATACCGAAGACGGAAAGACAGACAGATACAGACACAGAGACAGAGGGAAAGACAAACACCAACCTATTTGCGCAAACAAACATAAAATTATAGAGGCAAATTTACACGAGACATCTATTGGGAAAGGCAGATCAATTTACCAAGACATGCAGTCAGACGGATTATGTAATTGTAATTGAATATTTATATAGCGCCCCTTCCAGATATCTTCTCAGAGTCCATCTCTGCGCTAGCCTATAGGCCTTTATGATGTTAAATGTAGGCCTAATTACGAACAAATACATTACATCAGTTAGCAAACAATGCACAGTAAGCTGAAAGAGTCACCAGTGGCGGGCCCACGCACACAGGAGGAACCAACCAAATGATTCCCGTCGGCAGCGGCAAGGATGTTCAGAGTCACTGGACGAAGTTGCATCGATAGTGTAGAGCGACGACAGGTGATAGCACTGACAGACGTGGAAGATGACCAGCAAACAATTAATATGCATGCCTACATGATGAGCAAGAAAATTGGCATGGATTAATAGATTGACAGATAACCTGTAGGAGGATGACATAAAAGTTCCTAACAGACACGCGATAAATCTTCGACCTTGTTAACTTAAAGTAGACAGTCTAGGTCTACATTTAGCCTCCGTTGCATAATTAGTTGATATGAAGTTAATTAATTATGCACGAGAACCACAAGTTATGCTTTCAAGAATTTAATTTGGTTAACGTCATTTTCTGTTGACAGTGGCTAATCTGACTGCCAGTTACTGCCAGCGCAACAATGAACTTCCGGTTTATAGCGCAACATCCGGGTTCTTGGCAAGCGTCATCACATCAGACACGCCTCACTGCGCCGGACTTCCTTGGGTAATTCGAGTGGAACGGGGTCAGCGGGTCAACCTGACGGTTTACGATTTTACAATCGACATTAAAGCGATATCTTTCACCGGAAGCCGGAAATTGGATGACGCTGACCAGGGTTCCTGTCGCGAATACGCACTCATCGAAGATGGCGACCGAAAGTTCCCCATCTGTGGCGGAACAGGAAGTGAGCGAGTTGGCGAGACGTACATGTCGAGCGGAAGTGTCGTCAGAATATGGATGACCGCAGGAGTGGCACCTACCGACCACCATCGATTCCTCATTCACTACGTCGGTTAGATTCAGTCGTTCGTTCGTTCTCGCTTTCAGTTATTCAATCTCTCGTTTTTGTCATTAATTCCTCAAATCATTAAAGCTCATTAAGAACTAAAATTTCGTTACTAAGGAAGCAGTGCTCAGACAGCTAGAAAAATAAATCACCATTGGCTGGCGCTTGTGCTCTCTTACTAACGGATTTCCCACCAGAGTTCAAAGCTGACGCGATGTTCAATGATACCAAATTTCTATTTGAGCCTAAATATCTGTCAATGTCAGGGCCATGCACAGCAGGCTACGAGGAACGAAGACTGTCGTTGGTAGAGGAATGTAATCGGGGAACGAATACCTTACTCTACTTTACCATTAAATGTCTATATGCAAGAAATGTAGAAATCAGGATCTGACGATGTCAACTGGAGAATGTCCCTTGCTATGTAGGCGAGCTCTGCAGGCTCTTTTTAAGTTTGGCTGATCGGGGTTGACTGGCTGTTACTTTTGCATGCACCTCGACAGTGCAGCGCTGCGCTTTTCGGTGGTTGAACCATCTACGTGGAACAGCCTCTCTTTTGGATCAGAGCGTTGCCTTAACAAGGGTTTCAGCTGGGAGTATTGCTGCCTCTGACCGCAGTCTTAAGACCTTTCTTTTCTTGCGGGGCTCTTCGCACTGGGAGCGCCCCTCGGATTATGTTGTACTGGGAGAGGCGCTTTAGAAATCCGTAAATACAATGCAATAAAATTCTGCATGCACTTTCTATAGACGCATGAAAACTGCTCTTTTCACTACTGTGGTTGGACTGGGAGCGCCTCTCTGAATATAGTCCAGTCATTAAAACAACAATTATTCATGGAGGTTCAATAAAATGTTTAGAAAAGGTTTCTCGATGGGTTTTACTTCTTTGATATGTCTACGTTAAAAGAAAAAAAGTTTAAAAATTTGTGTCCCGGGCTTTTTGGACTTGTCTACCCATGGAACCAAAGGAGCGCATTGGTTTCAGCTTGGGTACCCCTCTATATATATACATGTATGACGTTTATTTATTTTCAGGTGACTGATCTGAAATTTGACGGCGGCCATCTTGAATTTGACCCATTTTCACATAGTTCCCCATGTCATATTTTGGAAAACGTTTTTTTCTTTTAACGTAGACATATCAAAGAAGTGAAACCCATCGAGAAACCTTTTCTAAAAAAAATTTTGAACCTAAACTATTTAATGACCGGACTAATAGTTTTCTAGGAGATGCAATTATATATAAATGCTCTGGAGCACTAAATGAAATCATGCATGTAAACAGGTGTATGCACTATGCAGGTACATAATACATGTACGGCATTTGTATGTTATCTGCTAATATGGCAAAGTCTTGCGTCTGATATTCCCGTCGAAATTCTCTCAACGGTCCCCGAATGATATGAATTGCGATGTGCATATCGGTTTCGTACAGTTCATGACGAAACCACTGGAGACCCGTCCCACTTAAAATGCGATGCGTCTATTCAGTCGAGACAGCATCGCAATCTGCATCAATAAATCGTCCGAATGACAGCGTCTTGTAAGCCGAGGGAAATTAAGACATGAGAACCGATCATAGCCGATCATCATCTTCGGCTTTCGCTTCTCTTACGGCTGTAGCGGGTCTTTGTTGCGCATGTCTAAAAGCAGAGATGGCCTCAACAGTCTCGATGTCATATGTAGGACTTATGAAGCCTATATGACAAAATTCCCAGATGGGATTCATATGTCTTTCCATATGACGTTGCCGCTTTTACCCCATTGCGTTAATAATAATCGGAGTCGAACCCGTATTCCTAAGCATATCTTCTTATCGTTTTTAATTAAATATCGGGAATATTGCACAATGAAATCGACCTAAATTGTTCCTTCAGTTCCAGTGTAACTTGATCTATAATACGCAAGAAATGTAGAAATTAGGATCTGGCGATGTCAACTGGAGAATGCCCCTTGCTTTGTACACGGGCTCTGCAGATCCGTTATAAGTTTGACTGATGCTCTTAGAATGATGTCCTTATGTTTCCAGTATCTCTGATAGGCAGCGAATGTTGGTCGAATCATAAACAACTGATGAGCCTATATGTTCAACCTTCAATAATTTTCCTCTTCTAACGTCTGTTTGTTCAGACTAATGTCTATATGTTTTGATGCCTTCGTTATTTGTGTGCTATCCCTGAAAGTAATTCTTCATCAAATGATAGGCTGCCTTCTACCAACTTCATTTTCTAATCCTACTCTTCGCCGCACTGGTAAAGCTAGCCACCAGCACTCAGCCTGCTCGTTGGACCATAACCTGGACCTGGAAAGACAACAGACTCTGTCTTGAATCGATACCTGTTACTAAGCGAGTACTTGGCGTTAATTATCGGCTGAAAAAGCGACAGATTTACTAAATAAAGTCGTTAAATGTATTGGCTTCTAATTGTAGACATGAAGAATTAATTCATAGAAATCCTAAGAATGCTTTAATTTTAGTTGTAGAATTAAGCTTACAACCGAACACTTTAATAGCGCTTTTGTATTTATATTTCGTAACATTTCACAAGCGATCATACGTACAGTGTTGAATTTACCATTAAGCTAAACAAAGCTCCAGCTTAGGGTCTCACAATCCGCAGGGGCTTCAAACAAATTTGTATGCGTATTAATGAATCTTAAAACTATTTTTAAAATTACATATAAGTTTTGTTTCCATGGTAAACTAGGCGTATATTAAATCCATGATAGAGATCAAGCCAACCAAATGATAAATATGTGATTAGCAAATGCATCTACTTAAAAATAATTTTAAATTTTCACTTTAAATGTCTTGATATTAATTAATTAAAAGCCGTATAATTATGTTTAAAAGTTTTGGGAGACCTTCTGGTGTAATTTCGTAACAAGAGGCCTCCAAGCTCTGTTTAGCTTAGAGCCTCACGAAGTCTATATCCGACAGTGCGCTCATAAGATGTCTGGCAGTCGAATGGCCATGCATAGAACGTAATCTGCGTTGACGTTATTATGTATGTATGAGCACTTGTTATAGCGCCCCTTCAAGATTTCTACTCAGAGGCGCTCCCGACTATACAGCGCGGACACTGATTCGGAGTTTCACGCCGAAACGCATGAGCAATTGCGAGTGAAGGACTTGCCCAGGGTCCCTACGCGGCGGCTTGATGTGGATTCGAACCCGCAACCCTCTGGCTGCAAGGCACCGAACATACACTTAAATTAACATTAATATTATATTACACATTACGATTTCTGACATTGCGTCACATTGCATCATACATTGTGGATGGTTTCGATCAGTTTCCGGTTGTGCTGATCCGGTTCTTCCGGAGACGACCTGGTTCCGTCGTTCCGTCGATGGAAACGCTGTGGCCGGATGCAAGAGGTCCGAGTTGACATGGATCATGGAATGCCACAATTACGTCTGGACTTGGTCACCAACTGACCACAACTGTTCGTCTGGTCAGTCATCATTTACTCAGCATGACATTCTTTACTCACATTCACTTTCAAGCGCCTGCGAAAACATAGACTCTGTATAATATTCAGAGCTATTGATTGATGTTTTATAATAATAATAATAATAATAATAAAAATAATAATAATAATAATAATAATAATAATAATAATAATAATAATAATAATAATAATAATAATAATAATAATAAGTATCTTAGAGCCTGAGGGATTCTTTTTACCTCGGGCGAAAAAAAAAAAAAATAAAATAATAATAATAATAATAATAATAATAATAATAATAATAATAATAATAATAAAGATATTGCCAGACATGACGCCTTAACCATTCTGAGATATTCGCTGGGTGCTACTAAGCTGCTTCACACTCTGTGGTGCTGCCCCTGTTCGGAACACCCTGGGCTGGCACGTTATGACACGGTCCTGCGCTTTGGTCTCAGCAGAATCCTGAACCTGCCCCTCACGGAAGAGGCATGGCTCCAGGCAACGCTCCCAATCAAGGTGGGCGGACTGGGGATTCGTTCGGTGTCGCAGCTGGCACTTCCCGCTTTTTTGGCTTCCGCCGCGGGCACCGATCGGCTCCAGTCAACCATGCTGAGCAACATGGCCTCCCCAGACCCACAATGGGAGATGGCACTGGCCCGATGGCAGGAGATTGGGTCGTCGCAGCGCCCGGAAACTGGCCTTGCCCACAGACAGTCGGCATGGGACAGGCCCCTGCTGGACAGGATCATAGCGGATCTTCGGTCTAGACTCCCCGACCCGGGACACAGGGCGCGTCTCGGAGCGACCATGGCCCCGCACGCCGGTGACTGGCTGCTGGCCCTTCCCGTCGCCAATTGCGGGCTGAAGCTGGACGACGAGGCAAGCAGGGTGGCGGTTGGCCTTCGGTTGGGGACTCCCCTATGCGAACCACACAGATGCCCATGCGGCGCTCTGGTGGCCTCTGATGGCCTGCATGGGCTCTCGTGCACTTTGGGTCCGGGAAGACTTCCTAGACACGCATCTTTGAACGACCTGGTCTATCGAGCGCTGGTCCGTGCAGGCTTCCCCTCAGCGAAGGAACCCCCGGGTTTAACGAGAACGGACGGGAGAAGACCTGATGGCCTCACCCTAGTCCCGTGGCGGGTGGGCCGATGCCTAGTCTGGGACGCTACGGTGACTGACACCTTAGCCGCATCTTACTTACCAGACACCTCCCAGACAGTCGGAGCGGCGGCCGAAAGAGCAGTGTCTCGCAAACACGAGAAATACCTTCCGCTCTCTTCCACGCACGTGTTCATCCCTCTGGCTTTTGAGACTATGGGTCCGATAAACGATGAAGGTCGAGACTTTCTATCCAAACTGGGACGAAAAACAAGCATGATCACGGGGGACCAACGAGAAACTTCCTTCCTCTTTCAGCGAATAGGCCTATCATTAACGATACAACGCTTCAACTCCATCGCATTTCGGGGCACCTTCGCCAGCCAGGACAACGACGAGTAGGGTCATCTCCAGACAACCCCATCTACAATAGTAATATTCAAGTCCCTGAGGGATCATGTTTATCTCGGGGCAAAAAATAATAATAATAATAATAATAATAATAATAATAATAATAATAATAATGCTTGTAATATTTCATGATATAAGCCAACAGATTATATAAGTCTTGCATATATACTTTATTTCTCTATAAGTATACTGGAATAATGCAACCAAAACAAAAATACACACAAAACAAAACTCAGAAAACCAAAAGAAAATTCAGACCATAACTCCACTAGAGATGTGGGTTCTATTATCACGCAGTCTCATATAGCACATAATTTTTCTTGACAAACAATTCTGGTCTCTTACCGATATATTTAAACTCATTCCTGTAGAGTAGGCTACTATAGGCCTACACCGACATGGACAATATCTTACAGAAGTGTACTGTTCTTTAGAAATACGCAACATGATTGTTCTGCAACAGTAATTCTTAGTTCGCATATTTGCTTTATGAAAAAGTGAAAAGATCTCTGACCTTTAGCCAAGGTCTACCCGCACAAATGAGTTTGTTGGCATCTTTTCACTTTCAGTCCAGAGAAACTGTCTATCAAATTCTTCCGAAACCAGACTCTATAAAACGACAGCTGTCAGCTGGTGTGGAGTTTTAAAGAAATGTTCTCTGATATCAGATACTAACTCGACCAGAACGCTAAACGACACATTTTATCTTATATGCACACTCACTCATTGCGACCGACAGCAACAGACATAAATTCGGTACTGATGCTAATCTAGATTTCAGTAGTTGGTTGCAGGCCACACTGGTTGTATTTTTAAACAAATAGTGTGTGGCTTATATCGCTCTGATTACACTAGTATCTGCTCCTTTCAGTGACAAATTTACTGAAAGTAATCCGCTAATCTTCCTCCTTGATAAGAAATGGTTGATTCAACAGTTGACATGATTCAATTTCACAGTTGGTTGAATCAACATAAGCCAGTGAACCATATCCGACGGTCACGCATTACAATCACTCGATGATATATATATCTTTATCTATGAATATTTATTTCTATCTATTGATGCGCATATATGGTATTTTGAAACAATCCCTGTATATTGGAATCCACTCTTCTCTTCGGTATGTCTAACTCCCTAAAAATATGTGTCATTTAGCGGGGTGAAATTCTCCCCAGGAGACGACCGAATATACGCGCATCATACGTATCGACCGATAAAAAGCAGAAACTGCTGAAATAAAGCTGCCCCACAAATGGCAAAGTCGTGTATAAATGCATTATTTCGCACAGAATCGTTCCACTGTGTAGGCCCTAGACGCTCGCAATAACTTATAACACGGCAGGGATGGAATTGTGCCACAGCGAAGATTCCTCTTCTTCTTATATCCCAAATCACTTCTATGTACAGACACATATTATTATTTAAATATCTTTGTATGCGTCTATGTCTTATAATATATATATATATATATATATATATATTATATTATATTATATTATATATATAATACAGAAATTCTGTGTGACTGGTACAGTTCAGATAGAAGAAAGAAGACTGCGAGCGGAACCAGAGAAAGATTATCATTCCGACAACATGGGCAAGTAACGTTCCTGATGTAATAAATTTCTGTCCGTATATGTATACAGATGGGGATAAATAGGGTAATGGGGAGGAGGGTGGTGGTCGTTATCGTATAACCCTTCCTTTGATTATCCACTGGCGTTGGACCATAACTCTGGCTAAATATATGAGATCGAGTCAAAGATGCCGCCTCTCATAAATCTCGTTTTTTGTTGTACCATCCTTTGTCTCTAACATTGGATCGTTACACTTATTTAGCGCAATAGCAAAGTCAAAATCGTTGTTTTAACATCCTAGGTTGTAAGAAAATTATATTCCCATAGATAACTCTAATACGTAACTAAAATACTAATAGCGTAACTCTATCCTATTACCACGGATGACGCCAATACGTTACTCTAATACTTGCCTCTAATAATTCATCCCAATACTAACTGTAATAGGCTACTTAACATCTAATACATAGCTCCTTTACTAAAGGGATATCGCTATCATGTTCTCATTTATACCTCTAACACCTAACTCTAATAATTTACTCTAATACTTAATTCTAATATTAATGTGATTATTCTATCCTATTCTCATAGATAACTCTAATATTTAACTTTAATACCTTTTAAATACTTTAATAATTAATTCCTAATAATTTATTCTAATAATTCATTTTTTCACTAAGCTTATGTTCACTGAAAAGCGTTAGCAAGAAAATAATTATCACCACTGTATCAGTGAACTGTATGCGCTAAATGATTTCGATATAATTTTATAGGCTAGAAATATTTCTCGCATTTTAAGTTCAACACAGGCCTATGTTTGTCACTGCACGTTTTATTTTACAAGTGCATTATAACAACAAATATCAAGTAACAATCTTTTTTCAAGCCTCTGGGAACAGATTAAGGCGTTTGTGAAATACACCACCGCTGTTCCTACTAACTGTCGAATCCTGTTTTTTTAGTAATCAGGCCTTTCTGTCTAGTTTCTGACGATTATAAATGAACATTTGAACGCACTAAACTTGAATTTTTTTATAGAAAACTGGTTGTTACAGATGTATTATCAAATTACAGCATTAACATTTGAGCCGAGCATTTGGGGCAAAATAGCTAAGTCTATTTTCTCAGTCGAACGTCTTCGATCTCTTTAGAAAGTAAAACTGCGATCTCAGAAGGAATACGCATGACGCCTTTCGGAACTACAAAAAATAGTTTGGCAAAAGGCTTCAAGACTTTGAGACACTTGAGCCCCAGTTCCGCCTGCTTTCTGCCTCGTTTGCCATCAAAGTGGAAACAGCTTCCAAGTGTAGGCTAACAGTAACTGTTGTCCTGCGTGTCTGCGCAAAACCCATACTCGGCTGTGGGTGTTGAGCGAATTCATGGCAAAATAAACAGCGCATCATTCCGTGTTAGGCGTTGCTCGTGATCTCGCAATTTCATTATTAATAATTTACCCGGAATTAAATAAGGTCACCAAATTCACCTGTGTGAGGATAAATCCAGCAAATACAGTATTCATGAAAATAATGTCTAGGAACTTAAGTCACTATACGTGACAAGAATACATAATGGTGCGGTGGATTAGAGTCTGGCTTTGGTTATTAGAAATGACACAATAACTTGATGGCTGTGAGCCGCAGTGACTGCCTTTCGTTTCACATTGGCCCCATACATATAAGTGAAGGTATTATCTCTGGCCTTATAATAATCTAGTGCGATCACATATTAATTAAGACATGAGAACGTGTTTCGGAGCCCTCGGAGAACGGAAAGAAAGGTTGAACGATTTGACCAAGGGTCAGTGTAGTTAGAAAGTCTGATAGGTGAAGACGGACCTGAAACAGCCATTAATAGTCGGATCACGTTTTGCGTCGGAATCCAGGACAAGATTGAAACAACACGATGAAGAGACCCGCCTTGGAAAATCCATTGGCGACTGAGAAAGAGAGACAGACAGACAGACAGACAGAGACAGGGATAGAGACAGAGAGATATGGATGGATAGATAGACAGGCAGGCAGGCAGGTAGACAGACCAGACATATGTAATAGATATATAGATAGATAAATGATAGGGATAGATAGAAGAGATAGATAGATAGATAGATAGATAGATAGATAGATAGATAGAGATAGATAGATAGATAGATAGATAGATAGATAGATAGATAGATAGATAGATAGATAGATAGATAGATAGATAGATAGATAGATAGATAGATAGATAGATAGATAGATAGATAGATAGATAGATAGATAGATAGATAGATAGATAGATAGATAGATAGATAGATAGATAGATAGATAGACAGACAGACAGACAGACAGACAGACAGACAGACAGACAGACAGACAGACAGACAGAGACAGAGACAGAGACAGAGACAGAGACAGTGACAGAGACAGAGAAGAGAAGAGAAGACAGAGAGACAGAGAGAGAGCGAAGCAGCCAAATGGAAAAATTGTCTCTGATCTGTCGTCAAATCCACTGATGCAATAAATTAGTTGACATCAGCGGATACGAAGAAGATTGATACAAGATTCAGGCTTCGACTATTTCACTAAAAATATCTAAATATCAGAATAAACATGCTTTCCCTTTATCATGCATATCTATATATACATAATCATATAGAGGCTATATATATAGTATATATCTTTAAACATTATCGCGATATATTTCACCATTCCATTCATGTGCCATGATTATTTACATAATTATGTTATACGCTTATTATGCTACTTATATCCTCTAACCGCAACTTAATGGAAGTTTGTGTATGTGTCCGCGGACGCCGCGTGTGTGTGTGTGTGTGTGTGTGTGTGTGTGTGTGTGCGTGTGTGTGACTCCATGTGACTTATGTGTACTCTTGTAGGCAGCGTGCACTTATTTTCACTGAGTCAATTATACCTGCAAACGATGTCATTAATTAATGAGCCGCAAACAAATTATGGAACGTGACAGCTGATCCTTCTTTTTGTATTATTACCTGTATTATTCAGAGCTTCATCCTTTTCATCAGTGAATATTGGGTTTAGATTACAGAAATCTAATCCAATAAATACAATATTGACCAATCGTCGGATGTTTGTCTTCAGAATGTCTGCTGCCAACGACACGAAAATATGAGCCTATATATACAGCGCAGTCTTGACATATTCTGTTAGCCAATGAAGGTCAAACAGTAGTAGTTAAATATATTCAGAATGCAATATGTGATTGGAAGCAGTTGAAAAGACCCATTGTCAATCAATCAATCGAAATTTTATATAGCGCCCTGCAAGATACCTACTGCGAGGCGCCGTTGTCAGAAGGTTAATTGTATGGGGTAAATGCAATTCAATTAGAGTGATCTAAGTATACTTAGTAATGAGGTAACATGTATTAGGCTCTGTACATAACATGACATACAGAAGCATAGCAGAGCATAATGTATCGTGATATAATTTGACGTAATATTGGTTTTAGTGGTTCAAAAGACATGTCATTCGCATTAGATCAACTGAAAATTTATCTGATATTCTCACTAGCCAATCGTTCCTATAGATTCTTCTTAGAAGCTGTGATAGTGTCCACTGAGACCTTTCTATCATCCGGTTATAACCAACAAGTCTCTAACTCTTGCGTTGAAGAATGTCTGCACATAATGTTATTGTCAGTTTTTAAACAATTTATAACTGTGGGTCGCTTCACTCCTGCAAATTGCACCTTGCCTGCAATAGATCAGTTTTCTGTAATGAATAAGTAATGCGTTGTTTTCGGTTTCAGCTGTGGCGATCGTTTTACTTACGGCTGCAATGGTCGGACTCCTCGTCATCATGTCGGCCATCGTACTAATCAGTCGCGGAAGGTATGACCGTTTAGCATAGCCTAATACAAGTAGACCTAATATTATCACGTCTTGCATCATAACTGGTAATGATTCTAATTCTGTTGAAGAAATTTATATCAGTTAGTTTTGTTATTCGTCAACGGGACGTATCTCTCTTTCAGGGTTGAATTAATCCCTCTTCAGCGGAGGGTCAGCCACTCGTCTACAAGACAGAAAAGCACAAAAAGATAGAAAGCGCGCCAAACTCATGCAAGCAGTGCCTATAAAGATAGTCACCTAAAAGGACTTAACGGTCTATGATTTCGCGTACATTACTTACTGAAGCATCAACTTAAGAAAATCTAGTTTCCGGCCATGTGAGATCTTGTCTGATTCCAGGAGTGGCGTAGCGAAGGGAGGGCTAGAAGAGACATCATACGCTGCGATTCTAATTTTGGTTATGAAGAGGAAACAGCTTTAAAGCAAATTATATTTATTTGTTCAAACAACGATTTGTTTCAAAATTCTATAAATATATAATAAAATGAAATTTACCATAAACTCGCTTCACTATGCTGGAAGGCGACCATCCCAGAGGAACCCCGAAGTTAGGACATACGCGACCGTCTACTATTATACTAGGGACCCGCGAAGCTTTGATATAGTCAAATCAAATCGTCAATAGCCAAAATATTGAGTCAGTTTCAGTACCAGGTCAGTACCAGTTTGGTAGCGTCCTGGATTCACATTTTCCGTCCCACAAGTCGGGGTTAAAATCCTCGCCAGAGTGAAAAATCCTGCGGAGCTTCCTGCTCGACTTGCGCGCCCTAGGAAACTAGACTATAATGAGTTCACTGACTGACAGTGAGAAGACAGAAGGTGAAGCAAAGAACTATACTCGAGGGATTGTTAGGGATTCGTTTTCAGTACCAGGTTAAGACACTTAGATGCCAAAGATTGGAACTACTGTTCGTGGTGTCGAGGATATTTGCAGGATCATTAAAGACAGAAATTGGAAGAGAGCAGTTCAAAGAGTTCCGCTTTTAGTTTTGAATACAATGCTTCAGGACGAAGTTTTATAGCCAATATCAGTTATTTAAAGATCGTTGTGGGTGGTTGGATATCTCTTAGGTATAGGCTCCTAAGGCGTTCTTTTGCCAACTGTGTTTGAGCTGCACAGGTTTCATTTTGACGGCTGTCGCTTTGTTGCCAGCTAAGCCTGTCCCTAAGCCTTCTAAAGTTCACGCGGACTCAATGACGCTTTCCTTCAATAGCTGATGTATTAGACAGCTTCCGATTAAAACACGCAGACACAAACGAACAGACAAACACAAACCCGCACACATTCACTAGAACAGTTGTAAATGTGATTTACTCTGCATTGCAGGGTGACAGCTGTACACATGTAACGAAGGCCGCATGAAAACTGTCTTCTTTTACAGTTAAACAATGCAAAGCAGTCAAGTGTAATTTTGCACATTGTAGTAGTTTCTAGTTGTGCAGGGTTGTAAAGTACTGTAGTAGTTTTAGTAGTAGTAGTAGTTCTTCTTCTTCTTTATTGTACCACTCATCACATCAAAGCAAACATAATCACAGTCAAGTACAAAAGGAGCCCTACAAAAGCTAACGCTTATACAGAGTTAGACCCCTATTTCTGTGTTATAGTCTTCACATTTCTGAGTTAACATGAGCAAATAGTTCAGTTCTTGAAACAATCATAGTATAGTTCCATTTAGTATGGCTAGATTTAGCACAATAATTGGGTAGTAGCTGGTTATCAATATTAGAAGTCTAATGTAGTAGTAGTGTAGTCTAATACAGACAGTTTGATAGTAGTTGTAGTTGTGTAGTGGATAGTATCAATTTGGTAGTTGATGTGGAGTGAATTGTGTTGTAGTATAGTTCCATTTAGAGCATTGTATCGTGGGGTGAATAATACATTTGAGTAGTCAGCGAACCCTGTACCTCGATCTTTGGAAAAGGGACTATTGTATAATTTATATAGCACCATTCTTGCGGTTTAGAAGGGCAATATCTATCCAACTAAAGAGACTCATACTTATTGCCCAGTTGTTAGATTTACCTTATGATGATACTGGTGCTGATAATGATTATATATGGTCTCATTCCTTTAGATGTGTATCAAGCGTGATCTATGAATGCATTGAGCGTAATATCCTTTAGAAGTTTAGCTTGTAAGGCGTAAAGTGAATTTTTTCGGCACTCTAATATATTGACCGAGCGAGCGAAGCGCCTTTCTCGCTTAGAATATGGTCAGAAAGGACAAGACAGCGTCCGTTGCGTTCAGTCTGACTGGGTCTTGCTAATCTGCGCTGCGTCCAATCTCCGACGATTATCTTGATGGACCGTTGACGTCTCTATTCGACTGCATCGCCAACATAGATTGCCCTGACATGTGCCAAGATAATGGTACAGATATGATCAGATAGATCACAAAATGGATTGCCACTGCTCTGTAGCCTACTTAATACTTTTCAAAAGCAATGTCTGCTCGGATCAGACTCTGGTGTGGTAAAGAACGAATTGTCCTATAGCAGCCAGAGCGTCGTACCTGTCTTAGAAGGCTCTTATTTTCCGAGGTTACTACATGACAGCCAATCAACAAGGTCATATGCTGCTACCAATGCAACAGGTCTAAACTCTACCTGGCTCTTAATCCAGCTCTTGTTTTGCGCAAAGGTTCTTGAGCTTGAAAACATCTGCCTTCAAATTCAATTTTTTATAACTGCCCTTCTTCAGTTTGCCTATCATACCTTAAATGTTTTCCATCTATATTTAGCTGACACCAACCAGTAACTCTGGATGAGATTCCTAAATTCGTTTTCTACATTATATATCCTTTATTGAAACATTAAGTTGACAAACCGCAACTTAGTACAGAGAGAGAGAAAGAAAAATAAATGACTTATGGTCGTTATGGACTAATTATCTGCTCGCCCGATGTAGTCCCGAAAACAATGTCCTTTGACCTCTTTCATGTGCTGTTCTAAGAGATTGGTTTGATTTCTTGTGCCTATAGTTTTCTATCCCCCTCCCAAAGTCCGACTCACACCTCAACGTGGTGAGGGGGTGGCAACAGTAAGTAGGGGAGTGCCTGCTGAGGCTATGCCATCAGTGGTGAAGGTCTTGGCTGAAGTACCACCTTTTATAACTACCCGAGGTGGACAGGCTCAGCAGGAACCCTGAAAAGCTGGCAAACGTTTAGCTGCACGCCAACTCTGATACCACAAGATAGTGGATATCAGAGCCAGTCCTAAGCCTGGAACTCTCTTTAAGGGAGAAGTGCGAAGGTCGAACGGCAACTGGGTACAGATACTCCGTTCGTAAAAAAAAATGACGTATGAAATCCAATGCAAGCATTGGACTCGCCCGGGCCTCGGCCCATGGATCTGATGCAAGCGTTGACACCTACTTTCATGTGCCCATCTAAGATCCTGATGATGATTTCTTGTGCCTATAGTTTTCTATCTATCGCCGCAAATTATTAGTCACTTGAAATGGACTTCCGTCTTACAACTTCTATTGAAACTGCATTGCCGTTCATAATTCAGTACCTCGGCAAAGAAAAAGTAACTGCCGTCACTGCTATGTCACTGCTGATCACAATGTACTCCATCATCTCGGACAATAGTTCGGTCTTTCTGCTCCATGCAGGTTTGCAGCAACTGTTGAGAATGCCTGTTCAGAGCCACGCAAAAAAAACCATACATTTCAACATGCTACACGCCAATATTGCATATATTACACTGGCTGTTCAAAAAAATAAGAATGAAGATACAGGTTAAAATTAAGATAAAGATTAATATTAAGATAAGGATTTCAGTTTCAAATCTGTTTTATAAGTTACAAAGTAATTCACTTCAGAATTCGCTGTCACGTTCTCTGAGTGCGGTATATCCGAATCAGTTCGAATGTAATTCACGTGTAAAATTTCGATGAATCCGTTTTAACACTTCAAGACGAGAGTGTACTAAGAATGAGTGGAAAACTAATGCAGCTCCTCGTTAAAGTTATAGACCTAGCAGACGTTAGGTCTATTACTAGCCTACTGTATTTTAAAATCCGATTTTCATGATACACTGGAATTCAAATAATTATAGGCTGCACCAACGGATCATGATAATTGACTACGATGTGACTTGTTGCGACAATCGACCGTTCCATGCTCATCGTGATAGCGGCGCTATAAAAATAATTGCTGCTATGACTATAGCACAAGCCTTTGCCTTCATTGGCCATGCACTAGGGAGCCAACTCCCTGAGCCAACTCCCTCCTTCGACACGCTCCTCCTTATTAACTGGTGAGCCTCTTTGGTTGTTGTCTCAAAATCACTTTCTTTTCTCTGGGTCTCTCGCACATGGAGCGCCTCTGATTAGTGTGCATTGCGAGAGGCGCTATATAAATTTATAGATACAATACAATACAATACAATACAATACAATTAGGTTAGAACAAAGACAAAGAAGTTCTTGAGGGATGAAGGCCTTAGAAGAAGCTTGAAGCTGTACACTCCGCCTTACGAGAAAACCACTCAACCTACCTGCCACCATGTTGTTCTTCCTAACAGTTCTAATGTTTTGCGTTTTCTGTATGTTATGTAGGAAGAGGAGAAGGAAGACGATTCGCGATCTGATTGGCCGTCGAAGAGATCGATTGGCTGCTACGACCACAACAACAGCAACGGACATCCCGAGCCTCTCGCTTTCCGTCGGCGCCAACAACAAGAAAGAGAAAGCGACGAACGACGTCCTGATCGTTTCACCTGCATCCGAGTTCCTCTCTCCTCTCGTCTTCTTTCGTGATGCAGAACCAGAGTCAATCGAAGCCATTGAGGCCGTCTGCTAGGTCCATGGCTATCCGGACTGATTATAACGGGTGTCGAAGGACTGGGCACTGACACTGGCTAAAGATCCGTATATCTTAAGTGATAAAACAGTACGTACCTCAGACAAGAAGAACGACACAGTCCCTTAAGCTAGCCCCGAGGCATCCATGGGTATGAAGCGTTAGCGACTTCATTCTCTTAGCCACGGCATATGAGGCGGGTGGCCAGTTCTCACCCTCGCCGTCTCATCTAACTACTGACACTTTACGGTCAGTGTACTCATTATAGCTGAGTTAGATAGGGGGCGCAGCTGGACCAGAAATCTCAAACCAAATTTCTGCCCTGGCGGGGATTTGAACCCCGACCTCTCGTTTGACAGTCCAGCACGCTAACCACTACACTATCGAGCACCCCCAGACAAATCTAGGACAATTGGTAGCCAAAAAGGATTGCAAGAAGAGAAGTGAAAACCAAGAAATCAGAAGTCAGTAAGGAATGAAGAATCGAAGGAAAAAAGGAACGAGATTTTGCTTGACATACTAGTTTGAAATAGTTAGCCTACTAGGGAAAATGCGGCTCACGAAACTGCTGGTGGCATTGGAGACGAACAATGAGCTCTTAAAGACATCATCTTCATGTAAAAGAGGATGGGTGATTACTTGCTGGTTGAACTAACACTTCCGGAAAAGTATTGATTAAAGCAATGAGAGAGAACTATGACAAAACAAGCGACTTGCAAGAGAGAGGCTAATTAGGCGTTGGAAACTGTCACCTGACCTTAACTTGAATCTACTTTCGTGAAAACGGTGAATGAGAGACAGAGACAGTTTAAGACAGACGAGACTGACTGCGATCGAAATTATTTTTCTTTGTGTCGTTGTTTGCGACTGTCGTGTGTTTATAGCGAACGAATACTTTAACGTTAAGGCTGTAACTGACTTAACGTTGTTTAAGAAACACTGTATCCAGGTTTAGGTTCATTCAGGTTTTATCGAAGTCCATGTTATTCCTCATTGTCGTCATTTATCTTTTTCAGGACAGCACGGATCAACTGCTCTGAACCTGACTTAAGTTATGTTAAACAATCATCTGCTGAATTGCTTCTACGTGTGTGCAAAAGACGGCGCTAAATAAATGTCGAGTTCCAGGTATATCCTATTGCTAGTATAGTACTGTCATTGTGTTCGTTAAACCAGTTCTTTCTGCAATAACATCACCATCAAGTGCAGAAAGGGTCGTTCTATTGCTGTAAGCAGCGGTGGTATAATATCGCGAGTGCTTCTCGTTTCTGTTTGATGTGGAATCTTACCTCTTCTGGTGCAGTTCGCTCGTTCCAAGGGGTCGAGGGTTTCTGTTTACAAACTGTGCTCAAACATTTTCAAAGCGAGTAGTACGCATGCGCCAATGTGAGGCTTCCGGTTCTGTGTTGTATCACGGTTGTCGCTGTTACTCGGTCCGAACGTCTTTGAACTAGTTCTCTACTACTGCATCGAATCATTTATAGAGCGCCTCTCAGGGAGTCTCTGAATCTCGTTTTGTTCAGTGACGTTTACCGGAGTGAGGTTAACTGTAGATAGGCGAGCTAGTGGTCAAATAGGGAGAGAAGTGTGTGCGATACGATAGCGCTATTGCAGGTTATGTATGTATGTATGTAAGCCTATGTATGTATCGAGTTACTTGATGTAACGCCATTCAGGTACCAATCAATCAATCAATCAATTTCGATTACCTCTTTGAGGCATGGCAACTACGCCTATCTAACTGACTTAAGTGACCTCTATGGAAGTCTGAAAATGTTTGCTTCAACAGCGCATGTATACATGAAAAGAGCGAATGTTCCGCAGGGAACGTCCATCACAGGAAACAATGTGATGGACTCTATAGACTAGACTCTATAGTGTTGCTGTGCAGGAGCACGGCACCTGCGTAGCAGTACTCAGTGATGCTCTCCATTAGGGATTATGACTACAAATGCAATTTACTTCTTATGCAGAAGATTGTAATGTCATGTAGAGATCTATAGATGTGTAATGCAGTGTAATGTGAGAACGCTCTTAGTAGCATGATTCACTTCTTTCATTCCTTTACAGAGTCACTTGTGTACAGTGGAGCCATCTAGTGTAAGCAGCGGGTTAGTAATTCAGATAATTTCAAGATTCTCTTGATCACTAAAGCCAGAAAGTTGTTCCAGTTGTTCGATTAGACCATGAAATTCCAGGGTTCGTTCATTCGACAGTTCGTCATTCATTCTAGAGTTCTTATGTAGCGCCTTTTCAGGACACCCGAGAAGCGCTTCAAACCTAGCCTTGGCGAAAGAGAATATTCTATCTTAGAGTAGATGTCGAGTCGATGTAGATCGTCAGATGGCGTCTTGATAAAAGGAATAAATATAATTATTTTAGACTAAATAATAATAAAAAATAGAAGTGGTGGTGGCGGTGGTGGCGGCGGCGGCGGCGGCGGTGGTGGTGGATGATGATGATGATGATGATGATGATGATGATGATGATGATGATGATGATGATGATGATGATGATGATGATAATAATAATAATAATAATATAATAATAATAATAATAATAATAATAATAATAATAATAATAATAATAATAATAATAATAATAATAATAATAATAATAATAATAATAATAATAATAATAATAATAATAATAATAATAATAATAATAATAATAATAATAATAATAATAATAATGATGATGATGATGATGATGATGATGATGATGATGATGATGATGATGATGATGATGATGATGATGATGATGATGATGATGATGATGATGATGATGCATGATGATGATGATGATGATGATGATGATGAATGATTACATGATATGATGATGATAGTGATGAGCAGATGATATACAAGCAGATGATAACAAGTTTAACAGAGTCGAATCTAACTGATGTACAGCTGCTGGCAAAGCGCCCATCTGTCCTACTGCTCATTTTACCATTGTGCCCCTAGGGAGTTGAAGGCTGAGTCAACCTTATGCCATATGAACGGTGAGAACTGTTCAGAATAATTTCTCTTGACGTCAACGATCTTTGCCATAAGATGTCGTTAAACTCTGGATCCATACAGTGATAGAAATGTGTGCTGTTCGGTCGTTACGTGTTGGCCTACGTGACTGGTCTGATTACTGGTTGCTGAGCTCCTTATCCTTATCGTTCGGCTAAGCCTCCACTTGTAAAACCTGCATTGGAACCAATATAGGCCTATTTCTAATATACCTAATCCATCATACATCTAGGCGCTCGGTTTCACGGGAAACCTCGGTTATTGTAGCCAAGTACTGCACCATTGAATCAAGAATTGTTGAATTTTTAAATTTTATTATGAAGTTTTTTTTTATAAACTCTTAATTATTTTAATTATCATAAATTTCATTGTGCATTTTAATGAATTATTGAATGACTGAATTAGTCATTTAATACAACTAGTTCTTCAATGGTTAAAATATTTTGTCTATTCACTTCCTTTTTCTTTCGTTCATTCCTCCATTTGTTCACTCATCAATTCCAGGATTTCCATGTTCCCTAATTTATTAACGAATTTTTAATTAATAAGTAAACTGAATTCATGAACCAGTTTATAGGTGAGTTAACCATTAATTAACAGTTCAGAATGCACCAGCGTGTGTTCTGCTAATTTCTCGGCCAGAAAAATCGACCAGATTCAATTAACAAGGCCTCTGTAAACTGTGGTCTCATAATTCATTCCGAATGCTTACTGTTTCCCAGTTTCCTTGTATGTACGCAGATGTTATGCTGCATACCAATTAGGCGTTTATTCGGCGGCGTCTAACCGGCTTATTAGCCTAGCACTTCACAATGCGACCGTCTCCACAGCCATCCGATCGGCAATGTTTACCTTTGCCTCCGCTACAGTCCACTTCTGCGATGACGTCTGCCATATTGCACAGTCCGTTCAATCCTAGATACGTCATGGCCCATGACATCAGTCCCATGACACAGGTCCCTAACGTCAGTGACGTGTTCCTTATACAGCGGCAATCTTCGTACGTGTATGTATGCATGTATGCAAATGTATATGTATATAATTTATGTGTTTATGTGTATGCGTGTATTTATGTATGCATATGTATATGTAAACGCATAAATGTATGTATGTATAGATCTATGTATATATGTAAGTATATATGAATGTGTGTATATCTATATATGAATGTGTGTATATGTGTATGAATGTAGGACTATGTATGCATGCTTGTATGTATGTATGTATGTATGTATGTATGTATGTATGTATGTATGTATGTATGTATGTATGTATGTATGTATGTATGTATGTATGTATGTATGTATGTATGTATGCATGCATGTATATATGTATGTATGTATGTATGTATGTATGTATGTATGTATGTATGCACATAATAATATGTATGTTATACTACTGCCATGTAATCTAAGCATGTGCATGCATGCATGTATCCTGAACAGAGTCAAATGCATGTTTATAATGTAACATGACTATGATCGAAAAATAACGTCTGAGTACTGTAACAGGAGAAGGCACGCTTGGCTCGAATCCATATGCGGAATGCATGAATGAATGAGTATACATTTATTATAGAGCTTTCTATGTATCGACCCAGAAGGTTGCACATAATAGTATGTATCCTATACTACTATCCAACTAATCTAAGCATATGCATTTTAGAACAGACAGTGTTTCCTGAAGAGAGTCAAATGCAGCATTGCTTAATAGGCTATGTGTAAATGAATACTGATCCAAAAATAACGTCCAATACAGGAGAAAGCTGTTTTGTCTCGAATCCATATGCGGAAACGCAGCAACTGAATATCTCCAAAGGCAAGAAAGCGCAACGATTGTCGACCCGGTCGACTTGAGACTGAAAGTCTGGATTTCTGATCTGCGCTATGGCGGGGCCAACCAACGAGGCAGCCCAAGGAGAAGAGTTTTGAACTTAATTCATTTCTGTACTGGAAGCTAGTGACTGTATCTTTCACATAATCAGATATATGTGAGAATTGTGATCCATGCAACTAAAACGCTGTTTACAGACTCTACTAATTATAATTTACATCATAACGTTGTTATTGTGTTATTGTACTTTGGATCATCCAAACCACTCTGCCGTAGAAGACTAGTGTTGAGGGTATTAAATTTTTTGTCAAGTATGTGAATAATTGCCTTATATATCTACCCTGATTTGACCTTGCCTAGAATATTTTCTAGGTTTGCCCTACCGTAATGCAAGCGAGTGTGATTTGTGATTGAGGTATTAGATGAATCTGACCTTACCTTGGTAGGTTACCTGATACACAGACCAAGTTTATTAGGCCTGGTAAATTCTTTGTATGCAAAGTAAACTTGATTGATGTTGCTTGTTTTGTAATAATTCGACTTATGAAAACTTGACCCGCGATTGTCTGTGTAGGCCTACTTTCAAATAAGTTCGTGAAGCTATGTAGGTTCGTTTTTTATGTGAGTTTTTGCATTTATCGTAGACTGTAAGTTTCTGAAAAGCCTTTTACTTAAATTTAAATATAACTTTTTTATGATTTAACAATGTGTAATTAAGCTGTAGGCCTAGCTGTCAACAGCTTGGTATACAGAAAGTGAATCTCCTTTTGTCATGACAAGGATAATCCTTGGCATATAGGTTTCATATCAGCTGAACTGTTTTCTGAAAAGAACTTTGAAAGCCCGTGAAGTTAGGATCGTTAATACAAGACCTCAAATCGTGAAACTTCATCTCTTTAGTGCGAACACCAGTACCAATTAATTATTAATTAATTCCGACTCAATGAGCGCCTCTGACAAGTCTCTCTTTTGAAGAGACGCTATATAAATCTTTTATTACAAAATTACATTTACAGTTGTATTGAGTTTCCACTCTGCTGCTAGAAGACAGACGGTCTGATCACCCCACATGCAACATCTGCAACGCAGACCCGAGTGAACGCGTGACTTATGGCGCTTGCAGCAGCTGTGAAGTTTAGACGTATCGAGACAGGTTAGTTCCTGGATGGGTGGTCGTTCGTGGAATACCACACCATCTGACATCATCTCAGCCATCTATTCTGTAATTTTCTGTTAAAGGGTATCAATACAAATTTAGAGGTTAATGATGTGTCTTGTTTTTGGGTTGCTGTTGTCGTGTATGCACCACAGCCGAATAATCGAGACAGGTTAGTTCCTGGATGGGTGGTCGTTCGTGGAATTCCACACCATCTGTCGACCTTAAGTCCACTCTTCTTAGGTGCTGCTAAAGTTTCGAGAGGGGCCCGAGTAAAAAATGGTATGTTCTCTGTTAGCATGTCCATACGAAACTCACATTCCTATATGGGACCCTTATAGAGCCCTGGTCCCATCCAATATGGGCAAGTTGGCTGGGAATTCAGCTCTTAAAAGTCTTGGACTATAGGACAACCGTCGATTTTCGCTTTAGCCAGTCCATAAATTCAGCTGCATTCAGCTAACGTCCAACCAAAGCTTCATAGCCACAGAACGGCTGGAACTGTGACAGGTTAGAAGGTCAGTTCACAAGAGATCTCAAACCACTTTAGAAAACATGAAAATTGCAATTAGGGCAGCTTTAACAAAATGCACATAGGCCCATGCTGAAATGAAAAGCCCTTAAATGTATTGGACATTATGGATTGGCATAGATGGACACGATCCGACAGATCCCGTAGCAGTTTCAATGCTGAAGCAAACTTCCTTGCTGGGTATGCAACAGTCAACACGAGTAACTTCTCTCTGCACTGGGTAAATTTAATTAAAAGTTAGGCTAAACGTTCACCGTAGTTCTGAAGAGAGATTTTGAATGCGTGCAACTGATGTAATGTAATTAGCAACTTCTATTGCGCCAAGTGTTCTAATGCACAAGGACATCAACCGATGTAACACATTTGCTTTATACAGTCACAAGGTTTATGTCTGCGTTACACCAGAGTGCTGTTTGGCAGCTGGTTATATTAAAGAATATACTTACTTACAAGACAAGGGTTCGCTCCTGTGTGCTTAGACGGTCTTTACAATTCCTGAACCATATGTTGACATTTGAGCACCTGAATAACACACCTGAAAGTTTGCTCACCTTCGTCAGAGTTCACAGGTATGAGACAAACCCTTAGGCCTACCATTCAGGTTCCCTGGAAGGATGATTTATCTCGCCTTTCCACTCTTAACTAAAAATGCTTAACTAAAAAGGATGGTTTATCCCGCCTTTCCACTCTTAACTAAGAATGTTTCATCATAACTGATACTTCATTATTTGTAAGACTTGTGTTTAATATATAAAGAATGAAAAGGCGTATAGGCTACTATGTATCATTTCTAAATACGACAGCTACGCATAGCAGTTCTTGTTTAAGATTTTGCGTGACATGTAGGGCGAGGTTTCTTATTAGCAGAACTAACCATATGGTCTTCTGCGAGTCATACGCATGTCTGCGGTCATGAGGATCGTTACTCTGGCTTCTCTAGTTTTTCTCAACATTGTTTGCTTACTGCTGAATCTGATGTCGTTGATGTACCTTAACATAATTTTTAGGTTAGCAAATAGAGAGGCCTTCTGTTTCGTTGTATACTGAAGCGAACTTATAACATTTCCTGAATGCAATTAGAATTGTAAAAAATACGATCAGTGTATTTCAGGTTCATATGGACTTTGCAATAGGCCTATAACGTAGCAGCGTTAATGACTGTCATATCAACGCACACCGAAGAACACTCCTTTATAATTCCTACATCTATAGTACATTAGACGCTGATAACATTAACAGAAAGCTTTTGAGGCAGATTTAAGACTCTTGCAGATTAGACGGAAATCTGTAGCTATACCTGCTGCTGCTGCCACTGCTACTGCTAGTACTGCTGCTGCTACTGATGCAAATGCTCACCACATTACATGTCGACGCAGATTGAGGATCCTCTGAACTGGCTTCCACTCTGTTCGATCTCCTCGTCTTTGCAAGATGCTCTGCCGTCTGATCAACTCTGCGTTGCAGGGACGCAAAGGAGAACAGCTCGTCCGTCCTTGTGCGCCTGTTGCTGAAGCTGCTGCTGCTGCTGCTGTTGCGCCTAACCTAGCATCCTTTATGCCATACACGTACAGCGAGTATACCTGCAGAGGTCGGATTCTTAAGGCTGCCCTGTGCACGGCTGCTGGTTATAGGCACAGGAAGGATAAGGCCTTCTCCATCTCCTCCATCTCCTCCACCTCCTCCGTTCGACCAAAGGGCTTTATCGTGCACTCGCTTCCGAGCAGATATAGGCGCGCACCTTATACTCCTCGCGCGCCTAATCCTCGAAATTGCGGCTATAAAAAACGCACATTAATCCATTGTTTATCTTTTCATCTGGTCGCTCTCAGCCTCAGGCGTACACTGCACACACACACGCACGCACACTCCCATCCGCGCACTATACGCCGAGAAGGCGGCTGCGCTAATGGTAGAGATATGGGGTAAGTTGGACCAACGGAAGGAGGGAGAAAAGGAAGAGGAGTGAGAGGAGGCGGCGGCGGCGGCGGCCATGACGCGGCGCATATCGTTCTACTCAAACCCTTCGTGCCTCTTCCTGCTGTCCCGCCGCGGCCAACCGCTCTTCACCGAGCGAACGAAGCGGTCGGTCGGTCGGCCAAGTGTTTGCCCAACGCCAGGACGCTCAGGAGAGGCCTTCCGGCGTTGCCTTGGAAGCAGTGATACGCCTTCACCTCCTCCCTCGTTCTCTCTTCCAATCGTTTCTCCCTCCTCTCCAACCCCCGCAATGTCAGGCGTCCTTACTCTGCTTCCATATCACCTGGAAGTTCTGTTCGTGTACGATGAGGTCGAATTACGCCGGCAAACAGAGCGAACGAATGAAAGGCTTCCGCATAATAGGACATGGTTGACCACTAACGAATCAAACCATACACTACTATACACCTATGCACATTCTGTGGGCCGTAGACACACATTACATGTATGCTCGTATGCATATATATATATATATATATATATATGCAATTTATGATAAAGCATAATGAATGTAATACTCGTACAACTGCACATCCGAATGCATACTGTACATATAATATATAGCCTATACATTTACATTTATGTGTGTATATATATAATTTTATATATATTTATGTATATAGTCTGTTCCTCTGTGTTTTTGAGTCTGGTGGAATCTGAATCGCCTGATTGCATCTCTGCTTGTAATCTAATATTTCCCGGATGATCAGGTTCCCCGCGTATCATGAAGCGGTGTAAAGGCAGCTTCAAAGGCAGCTGCTCTCATGCCTACCTACAACGGACGATCAGCTCAGTTCGTTGGTCATTCCCCTTCTTATTCTTTTTCTTCATGTACCTCTTGTTCTAATTCTTCTCGTTCTTGTTCTCCTTTTTGGGCTTGTTCTTGTTCCTGATCGTCTTGTTCTGTTCTTACTCTTGTTCTTGAACATGTTCTGTTCTTGTTTTGTTTTCAGCTTTTTCTCTTTCTATTGCAGCAATGATTAGAATCTTTAGCTGCAACATTTGTAACTCTTCCTACAAATATTCTAATCCTTCCTCAAATTTTCT
This sequence comes from Aporrectodea caliginosa, assembly GCA_020284085.1. NCBI lineage: Eukaryota > Metazoa > Annelida > Clitellata > Crassiclitellata > Lumbricidae > Aporrectodea > Aporrectodea caliginosa. The sequence continues at coordinate 693,113 of JACEVL010000834.1, read as the reverse complement.
CCCTTCAGACAATCTTCTTCTTCTGGCTTCTTTTAGCAAAAGACGTCGTTTCTTTTTCTCCCTGAAAACATTCTATTATCAACCGGAAGATTTCTAACTCTCCCTCAACGCATTCTACTCCCTCCCTTCTTGCAACAATAGACATCATCAGCCGCAAGATTTCTAACTTTCCCTTAAAACTATATTCTACCCGTATAATAGCAACAGACATGTAGCCTATAACTCTCCCTTCTTCCTCTTCCTTGACAATAGGCGACTTGTTGCTAACAAGAACGTGCACAAATAAAGTGTATAATATTCTTTGAATTATCGCCAATAAGACACCTTACACTTTGCTTACGAATCTTGTGGTTTTTGGAAGCCAAAAATGCAATTTTCCAGTTCCGAATCACGAACACATTCCAAGTTCACGTATAGAAAATGCTAATCAATTTAATTTTATATCAGATGCGAGCAGAGTTGAAAAGGGGTCATGACAGTTCTTTGAACGTGACTAAGGTGACTGCTCTATATAAATACGCCGTCTTTATAATAATATTACTGCAGGCTTTTCAATCAAACAAGCTATTCTATTGGCCACGAGTGGATAAAAATCACTTGAGAATGCACTTCACTTTTCGATGGAAGTGCATTCTCAAGTGAGAATGCACTTCCATCGAAGTGCATTCTCAAAATGAAGCTTTACTAATTTCATGAAATTGTTTAGCTATTTCAATACTCACATTTGTTTACAATAATCATTATTATTATGTCAAAACTGAAAATTATAGTTGAATAAAGAATATATTGCATTACGTTAATATAGTGGGGACCCAGACACTCAGTCATTTTTCCAGTTGATGTAAAAGTTCCGTTTTCACTACCAATTTGAAGGTAATGGGCTGTAGATCAATACTGGTCCGAGGGGAAAGAAGTCAGTTAAGAAATGAAGTGTGGGGGGCTCGAAAAAAACCTCTGGCCTAAGGGAAATATGTGTATTTTTCCAGTCATTTCCAATGGATGCAAAAGTTTCTTATTCAGTACCAATTTGAAGGTAATGGTCTATAGATCAATCTTGGTCCGAGGGAAAGCATTCAGATAAAAAGTGAAGCAGGGGGTTCGAAAACCCCTCCGGCCTTTGCGAAATATGTGTATTTTACTCCAGTCATTTTCAATAGATGCAAAAGTTTCTTTTTCAGTTCCAATTTGAAGGTAATGGTCTATAGATCAATCTTGGTCCGAGGGAAAGCATTCGGATAAAAAATGAAGCAGGGGTTCGAAAACCCCTCCGGCCTTTGCGAAATATGTGGATTTTACTCCAGTCATTTCAAATAAATGCAAAAGTTTCTTTTTCAGTACCAATTTGAAGGTAATAGTCTATAGATCAATATATTGGTCCGAGGGAAAAAGATTCAGATAGAGAAATTAAGGTTGAGGGTTCGAAACCCCCGGATTAAGCAAAATATGTAAACTGTTGTAACTTTTGATTGGATGGTCCGATCTGAACATGTGTTGTATTTATGGATTCAGAATCAGGAGTTGCAAGTGATGTTAACAGGCATATTGCACATAAAAAAGCAGTGATGGTGCCAGTGTTGGCGCATATCCACAAAACTAGAGAAAGTGTTTTTAAGAAAGTTGCAAAATAAACCGGCTATAACAGATAATCGATAAACCAAAGATAGCAATTATAGTCAAAGGAAAACGTTATTTGCCTGTCATAAGGTATTCTGCCAACAAAAGGCTAATAGAAACGTTAATACCTTTTCTATATATGTTAAACTTGAAAACGGATTTGATGCGCAACCAATGTATAATTTTATGTGCTCGTTAGCCTATGGGAACAGTGCAGTCATATGGGTAGATATAAGCTCATGTTTAGCAGGTCACAGTAATAATGGTTTGAGTGTAATGAGTGGTGTGAGTAATGTGTCCAGCAGTTAGTAAGGAAGTCGACTCCGTTGGCCATTAAAGTTCAGCGTAAAACATTTCACTTGGATTTGATTTTGATTGAAGCATGAAAACTTAGGAATCTTTTGACATTAGTCGGAAACCTATAAATTTTCTTTCTTCAAGGTCTTCCGTGAAAAATGGGTTTCTGCACATCGTGAATTGTAACAGAGTGGTGGATCTGGTAAGGCAAACATAAGCAGCCCATTGGCAGACGCTATAGATGGGTTTGTTATATTATTTGCTTGGCGTTAGGCTCGTGATGATTTTAAATGAGCTGGTGTATAATATAGATGTTTATACAATCCGGCATCATTTCCGCATTTGAAAACGATTCTCTCACTATTCATTAGCTGCTGAAATGCATGGGTATACAATCATTGCCGTCGAAACGTGTGTCTTTTTAACATCATAATAACGTTCAAGCTTTCACATTTGTATCACAGTAATGCTAAGGACTTCAGTCATGTAGTTCCCAAAGAGAGCAATTTAGTTCAGCCTGTAGGTTCAGGCTAAGAGTGTGGACATTGCTTCCCATGTAATATACCTACTAGGCCTACTAAACGCAGATATTGTTTTGCCAATAGCATCGGGAGACTGTGAGACCAGATTTCCTGCTCTGAAATTAATTAGACATAATACAAAACAACGTCTCTGACATTCGCTTAAGCAGTATGAAAAAACCGTCAATTTCATCTGGTCGTGCAGAGTTGATTAATTTTGACATATTGTGGACAATGTTTACTCTAGGCACACCATTGTTTTCAACTGTGTTTAACCTGAGACAAGCAAATCATGTTGCTCCAATTCAGATCTCATCAATTTGTAACTCGATGCGAAAACAATTTAGAGCATTTTATGTTTTCGACAAATCCAGCCATACAGCTGGCCCTCCTACTGGTCACTCGGCTCTACAGAAGCTTCCCCTCTGTTGGGAAACCTAGAACCGTCATGGAAAACATTTGTTATGAATTTTAACAACGGACGAGCGGACGAAATTTACTTAATCTAATTTTATTAAATGCAGTACATAATTGCTAGCATTTTAAGACGTTCAAAGCTGTTCATATTCCTTCAATCAGTTTATAAATACCAAAACGGCCACAATTAATAAATCTTTATACTGAGTACATAGGCGTAGCTACATGGAGGCACGAGGAGGCAGTTGCCTCCTCTTGCTTTATTTTATATACTGGACCTTCTATTGATCAATTAGCCCAATAACCAGGATTTTGCCAATGGTCTGTGAAGTTGCCTCCTCTTGAATTTAAGTCTGACAACGTGCCTGACTGAGTATGTTTGAAGTATGAACTAACGAATTAACTTATTAGCTTTACACTATGAATAAACTGTCTGGCTCCAGACTTGGCTATTTCATGATACGGGGACACTATAATTGTTACTTTCAAGGTCGGTATCGACAAACTAATAGTTGAGATGAAGCGATACTCACACGAAAGAACGTGTACAGATATATAGTTAACCATGTGTATACCGCGGACGCTAAGCTTCGTAGCCTAACTCTGCTTGTACACAGGCGTCGATATGAAAAGCTCCGGGAACCTCTGTCTATTGTCTTTCAAGAGAATGGAACCTATCACATGCAGTCGGGGAGTGGAGCGCAGGGAGTGTAGCCCCCCCCCCCTCTCGATATACATTAGCCCGGGAGCCAGCCGCTGTTCTGGCTTCTAGTGGATTCTATGTGTATATATCAGGTAGTGTTGTAGGTTTGCATCAGCTGCATCCCTTTCCCTCTCTTCCCTCTTCCCTCTTCCCTCTTCCTTCAGTCTGTGGGATTTTTGGAGCTCCTATGTACACCGCCGGTCGGGTTAGATAGAGAACCAAACACTCGAGAAACATGCACTCAGCCCAACCATCTATCACACAACTCTTCCTCCATTTCGTTCTATAATATATATAAACTCTGCATATTGTGCTTCTACTGTTTGTTGGTGTTTGGACATAAACATATATATATATATATGGCCTATATAATAGTATATATACATATATTGCGCACATATAAATACTTAAAGTTGAATAAAAGTATATATATACATATATATGTTATACATGCATATATATACAAACACACAAACACACACAAACACACACACACACACACATATATATATATATATAAATGTGTATATATATATAAAATTGGGATTGTTTCTCGTCTATCTGAACAGCGGGGCTAGTGTTTCGTTTATTGGAACGCTACGGGGTTGAAATCAGGTAACCGCGGGGTGTAATGGAAATAACAGCGCTGTGTAATTCCTTTTACTTATACTGTTCTATGCTATGAAGAGTTTCTATCTCGGCATTGAGTAATTTGTTGCTATGGGCGTCGTACCCAGATAACCTCAATCTCTTTTCAGATGAACGTTTTTTCTCATCGAAGCCAGGCAGCATTCGACATCTCCCCTCTTCCGTCAAGACTAAGAACAAACAGTTCGCCTGATGGAACCCTGTGTCGAATGATTTAACAGCTTTTAGTAAGATGTTTTGTTGGTCAAGTGGCAAAGATTCGGATTTTCACTTTTGCGCTCTTGGTTTGAATCCTGACATAAGGTAAACTATATAGACAACCTTGTTGGAAATTCAAAACTTTCTTATTTTGGATCAGGAACAAAGAGTGACTAAGGATTGTCCATTTCCGTAGGTAGAGGTCTACAATGGTCACACCACTTAGGGGCTAGAAGTGAAACGGTCTTCTATTTAAATTTGAGTATATCCTGCGATTAATGAATTTAACTTTTAAGAAGAAAGTGGTTCATAGCTATATGCAAAAAGACATAAAACATAATTATATTTGTGTTTATTATTAATACAAACTAACACACCGCAGTATGATTACAAGTGATAGTATGAACGGATGATTACACGTTAGCAAAGGAGTCGAATTTAACTGTACGTCAGCCATGCAAGGCGCCCATCTGTCCTACTGCTCATTTTACCAACGCCACCTAGCGAATAAAAGCACAGTCGCCCTTTGGGCGGGTATCGGGAATCGATCCCGCGTCCGTATTGATCTTCTGCTCTTTGTGCCGTAGTGTTACCATTCACCTAAACCCCCTTCCTAAACGAAATTGAGGAAACTTTTCTCCTTGGGTCTACATTCTGCTATTGACCGTTAGTCTTTTGCCGACTTCTGACCATAGGTCGCAACCTGTGCATTATCGTGATATCAAACTGTGCATTTCTTTAGCGCCCAAAAGTCCAAGAATGAAAAGTCCTACTGATAGACAGACTGCTTAGGATGGTGTCTGCATGGAGTTAGAGCTATGTGAAGGATTAAGAGAAGAATAAGGACAGGGATCGGATTTCTTGATTTGCAATTTTCGATGAAAAGAGTGTGAATGTGTGTGTATGTGTGTATGTATGTGTATGTGTGTATGTGTGTGATGTATGAATTCGTAGTATGCTATGAATATGTTTGCTCGTGAATATACCGGTGCCCTTCCCTAAGCTTTCAAGTAGCGCTTTAGACATTTGCAGGAGTTGACAGTTCCTATTATGTGTGAGATCGTGTTTGTACATGTGTAGCAATAAATCTGTGCATGTGTCAATGTATGTGAATAGCTGTATGTGTAGACTAGTTCTTTAGGCCTGTAGCTATATAGTCCTTGCACACTGTTCATCCTATTGTTTCTACTTAAGTAATGCACAGAATGTGTTTATACTAAATAAGTATGATAAGTGTTCAGCACTTCCTTTGAAAACGAAAAGTGCGGCCGATTATCTAAATGAAAAGTGACAGATGCTTAGATGATTCGGTTTATCTGTCATCAATCTTTCAGACAGACTCAAACAACTGGATTGGACCAGGAAGTCCTTTATGGAAGAGGACGACCGCCCTGCGTCGGCGGTGCATCCAGCCGCCATGAGTGCACTTGCAACGATGAACTCTGAAGTGACAGCCGCCTCAGCGCACAGTGCACAAGAACTTAATTAATTCCAGAGACTTTCTTCTTTGCATGTTTATCTAATTTCGAATTCGCTCAATTCGTTTTCTTTCTTATGCTCTTTCTCTACTTCTTCCATGAATAATTCTGTTTTTCGTCTTTCGCGTTCTATCCTCGTTGGCTTGGAAGGTCGACCATATTATTCTCTTTTTATTTCTCTGTAGTTTCTTTCTCATCAGTTTCCAACATCGCTTCACTGTATCGTAAACTGTTCGTTTCCGCTTCTCCCTTTATCGTTGTCCATCACGGTTTTCTCGACCTCTCTCTGTCTGTTGGTCTGTTTATCTGTCTGTTTGTTTGTACATAAAGATTTTCATTATATTGTCAGTCAGTCTCTTTTAGTCTCTTTATCTGTCTGCATGTTTCTAATGTGTTTGGTATCTATCAATCAATCCATCTATCTATATACATGTACAGGGTGGGCCAGCATAAATGCACCGACTTTGTATGCATATAACTCCGCCAATTTTTATAAGTTATTTATGCTTGATACGTGAAATTAAAGATATTTCACTCTAGTATTAGCCTTGAAAAAGTCGAACTGGTACTATTTCAAATTTTAAGGAAATCGTTGGAACAGCGCTAGGTACCATATTTTGTTGTTATTAGTGACGAAATATGGCGCCGTTGACAGACGATGATCAAGTTTTGATCTGAATTTTGCTAACTGATAAGGGATTTGATGCGTTTCAAATTATTAAAGAGTTTCCTAACAGAGGATAAAATGAAAATACGTTGAATCGTCTGATACGGAAAATTGATGAAACAGGAACTTCGCGTCGTAAACCACGCGAATCGGTACGCACAGCGCGCACACCCGCTAACATTGCTCGTGTGTCCCTGTTGCAGCACGTGGTAGACATATTGAATATTCATTTGATGAGAAAAGACTGCAACAGCTTATCTCCTAATTAATAATAAATTTTGCTGTGCAGTACAAATTTCTTGCTATATGGCTTAATTTTTTGTGCAGTTACTGTAAAAATTGTCATGAATTTTTTTATTAGCTAGTAGCTGCAAAAACGATGACTGTTGTTATGTCACGATCTACATCATGTAGGCTAAAGCTACAATAACAAATGTTTTTGAATCTTAATACTAGAATGAAGTATCTTTAATTTCACGCATTAAGTATAAATATCGTACAAAATTTGGCGGAGTTATATGCATGCAAAGTCGGTGCATTTATGCTGGCCCACCCTGTATATGACTGCCTGTCTGTCTGTCCGTCTGTTGTCTGTCTTCCTGGAATATACAGCCTGCGTGCTCAGCCCGTTTTCAAGGTCGATCGCTGAACCACTGACGTTCAGCTCTGTTACAATAGAAGACAAGGGTTGAATGATATTCATAGTAGGGGTCTGCGGGTATACCCGTACCCGCGGGTTTACCCGTACCCGCGGGTCGGGTACGGATCGGGTAGACATTTCACGGGTCGGGTCGGGTACGGGTAGGAGCATTACGGGTACGGGTATACCCGGTTTTACCCGTACCGAACTGAAGTTTTGGGGTTACATGTAATAGCGGCGGTAAATAACGTCACATCTGAACCCTTTTGTAATCGGCCGTGGAAATATGAAAGTTCGACGATAATATTGTCAATTATCAGTTTTTCTGGCATCAAATTATGGTGTATGACATAGCTGCATCGGGTGTTACTATAGCCTTCTTATATTGCGCCAATTTTGGTAATCGTTCCATTTTGGGCCATAAATCTAAAAAGCCATACTCCGAACATTAAGAAATTCAGTTGGGCAGCACGATTATCCACGAAACAGGTTCACTGTCATCATCATCATTCCATTATGAACATGAAAGCCAATGGCCTATTATGATGATGATGATGATGATGATGATGATGATGATGATGATGATGATGATGATGATGCATTATTATTATTATTATTATTATTATTATTATTATTATTATTATTATTATTATTATTATTATTATTATTATTACTGTGATCATTACCATGAAAGCATCAGACTATTATTATTACTACTGCATGCTTTGTGAGACTATTGAACTGATAGCGGCTGGGATTAAGGTAAGGGCTATTAATTATATGACGGGTACGGGTATACCCGCGGGTACGGGTCGGGTTGGGTAGTAATTTTGACTACGGGTCGGGTACGGGTACGGGTAGCGGTCCTATGTTACGGGTACGGGTCGGGTAGCAAAAACGCTCTACCCGCAGACCTCTAATTCATAGCTAGCGTCGAGTAGTGTTGTGGTCAAGGTTGCATCAATCAAAGACGCAAATGGTAAAATACTAACAGACGATACAAGCATACAAAAACGATGGAAGGAACATTCGAATAACTACTATTATATAGATGTCGATATACATAACGACTTTACGGTTCACATAGAGTTGTTCATTAACAACAAAGAATTACAGATGCCAAAATTTCTACAGGAAGAGGTAAGAGATGCTATCAACAAAATGAAAATGGATAACACACCATGCATGGATGAAGTCACTACGGAACTACTTCAAGAAGGAGGAAACACAGTTGTTAAGGATATGCTTAGCGAAAGGAAGAAATACCAGAAGACTGGGTAAAATTGTCAATCGTCCTTAAATAAAAAAGAAAAGTAGATCCCCAAGACTGCAAAAGTTACAGAGGCAGTTAGCCCACAGAGCATTCCAGGAACAGGAACAAAACAGAATGAAGCAATGTGTGGAGAGGGTGCTTAGAGAAGAACAAACGGAAATCAGGCCAGGAAGATCCACAATTGATTAACTATTCACTTAAAGACTTTCACCAACTTCATAGACTTCAAACAAGCATTTGACAGCATATGTCATGACGGATTGTGGAGAGCAATGCAAAACGCAGGAATACCAGAGAAACTAATCAAACTTGCACAAGTGATGTATCAAAAATCATCAAGTGCCATAGATGTAGATAAAAGGATAACAGAATACTTTCGTAAAAATTGGGGCACGCCAAGGATGTAGCCTGTCATTTAACCTATAGTATTATAAGCAGTAATGTCACTCAGCCTTAGCAACACCGAAGCAGAAATCAAATTAAATGATGGGCTGGCTAATGATCTCCGATTTGTGAACGACATTGGCTTCCTCGCTAGAAGCGGACCAGAACTATAGGATATTACGACACAAATCGAAGAGAGCAGTAGAAGATTCGGCCTAAAGATCAACGCATATAAAACCAAAACAATGGTGATTGAAAGACCAAAGAGAGACCAAAAACTATCCCAATCCAAAAAGAGAAGCTAATGCGCACGTACAACAATTAGGCTGTCTAAAAGAGATAATATATGAGCAGATAAGATGGCAACAGCGAAAGACATATAGGCTACAAAGAAGAATTCGACGCACTTCATAGGCATTTGGAAAATGAACAGGATATGGTGAAACAGAGAATTAACAAAGAAAACTAAGACAAAAATATTTTATACGATGATAAGACCAATAATTTCCCTATAGGACTACGGATCGGAATATCCGACAATGCGAAAGCAAAATGAGAAAAGAATTCTTAAAGCAGAAAATTAATGCGGCAGATCGCAGGAATTTCACGACTACAGAAAATAAGAAACGATAGCATAAGACAATCATTAGGTATCCAAACAAGGTTCCGAGGTATGTAGATGGAATGCCGAAGAGAGGGAGACCACGGAAGAACCATGGCCGGGAACCATCAGTGACGACCTGAGATACCTGGAGATGTCTTGGGAGGAGGCGGATCAGCTGGCGATGAACAGAGACGAGTGGAGAAGATGCGTTGCACGATGTGCATACCTACACGGGAAGGATTGAATACTAAATAAGTAAGATAGAATGCTAGTTGACCAAATCCAACACAATACACTAATATGCAAAATTCGAAGGAAAAAGAAACAAAATAAGGTTGCCCAGACTACGCTGTATGCGAGGACATAGCATCACTTGGACTAACACTAAGGGGAGCAGTGGACTTCACAAATGACCGAGGACAATGGAGATCATTCGTAACTATCGCCGCAAAATGGCTGGTTCAAGAACTGATGATGATGATGATGGGTGTTGTGGACGTGTTACTTCTGCCATCTGGCGAGTATTTAAGTACTGATTCCATTGCAACAGTGATGCAGAAGCTTGAGTATTTAATAATCCAACGGCAATGCTGTGTTCATAATATCCTTAGTTGATCGATGGTCCACAAGAATGCTAATTCACGGTCATTTTTGCAGTAAGTCGCGTGACTAGAATTCTTGTTTTGACATAGCAAACCAAGGCGACGCCTGCAAGAAACATATTCAAATTACGTAAGACTTATAACAGTGTATATAAGTCAATTTAAAGTTGCCCTCAGCTATGTCCAAGATATAATTTAGGTTAAAGAACAGAAGACCACTCTAAGCTGACGCAGCTTATAATGGTAGTAGCTGGTAGTACTCCTATTGTATTAAGGTTGAGGAAGCTTCTAAAAATCATGGCAGAAGACGATTTCAATGGATGTCTAGGCTACCGGTAATCTTACATGTAATTGCACTGGTAATCGTTATTAGAGTAATCTCTAGGAATCTTAATCGTGACCTCGAGATATCTCGGAGTGTCCAGAGAAAGCTGCGACGTTGGTAGCAGTTTATTCACAACGATGGAAGGCGTGGCTTATAGCTGTTTACAATTTACACCAGACACGTCATAAAACATCTTTCGAAAACTGATGAAAATCCAACAGCATAGATTCTTGCAGCTAGCGGCGTACGCCAAAGTCGCCAATTGATTATCTGTGCTCATCGTTGCTGATTCTAAGCTCGAACACCATTTTTTTCACTGAAACACGTTCTAACTCTTATACTCGCTGTAGTTTTCGCATCTTCTTATAATGGTATTCTTCTGGACTAAGAAGAGGTCGAAAACAGCGTAATCAAAAGGTAATGCATGTGACGAAGTAGTGTAGGAGATCATCGAAAACTTCGGCAAGTCAGTCACCTGCACCGATTGTTCCCTTTCTATCTCACGGTTCACCCCATGTCTAACTCTCCTCCACCGGTTGAAGGACAGTGGCCATGCAAAATCGAAGGACATTATCGAGTTGGTAAACATGTCTTCTTACTGGGACAATGGACAGCTTAGAATGTTTGACGTACCATCTGCACGAGTGTGCTTAGCTACTGGACAGAGGCCTACAAGAAAAGCCACTGACCCGACTGAAGTATTAGCTGGCTGATAACTAGTTCATTTGACTCAGCTTCGTGTCAAAAACGATATGCGTTGATTGTGTTGTGGGTCGTTTTACATATTTCCTGTTAATGATGAGCAGGCTGTGCAATGGCCGAGCCAATTGGCGATGACCATGCACCTGCTAAGGACGACAGACAGCTTACACAGTACACACACACCTGTCGCTGAACCCAGGGCTCCTTTAGAGAAACTAGATATCCATTGATATCATCTGCTAATCCTGTGCTGCCTGCTCACGTGCCAGATCAGGCCAGTCTGTTTGTCAATTTTTGCATGCATGCCTGCCAGGGATGGGCAAATTACTCGGAGAAATGTAATTGAATTATAAATTACAAATTACTCTGGGGCATGAAATATTATTTCAAATGGACGAATAAATGGATGAATGAATGGATAAATAAATGAATGAATGAATGAATGAATGGATGGATGAATGAATGGGTTGTTGCATGAGTCATTCATCTGCTCAGTTCTTAACTGAGAGTTATTGGCATAGAGTGGTATGTATAAAATGAGGGGAACGGACATTGTCCCCCCGGACATTGTGCCCCGGACATTGTCCCCCATTTTGCGTAGGACATTATCCCCCGGACATTGTCCCCCCTCTGTGTAAATAGTCTGCATGTCATTGATAAACCTTAGTTGCCGTTTTTGTTGGCTATTTCATTCAGGTGTAGGCCTAAACTTAAGACTTGTTAATGTCGCTCAGTTCATAAGCAGTACGAAAGTTAAGACTTGTTAGTGTCAGTCGGTGAATCAGTTATAAAGTGAAGACTAGTTAGTGTCATTTAGACATAGCATCCGATTTTAGAATTGTTGGTAATTATTCAGCTATGAGACACTTTTGTTAGCAACTAACATACATTAACACGTTTTAACTTAAAATTTATACTAACAAGTCTTTGGTTCAATGAAATAAAAACTTAATTTAATCAATGCAGCTTCTATTTACGGAAACACTTATACATCTTATAAATCAAACTTCCATTTAGGCCAACAATTATTTTCATCATTTTCCTGCATTTACGCAAGAATATTATACGACTATATCTTAGACTGGGGGGATAATGTCCTACCCTGGGGGGGAACAATGTCCAGGGGGACAATGTCCAGGGGACAATGTCCTACACTCATAAAATGAAGCATATGCAAACAACAGCAACAGATCTCTATTCCGCTTTTAAATATTCTATTCTTGGAGTAAAATACTAGTGAGCCATCGAATAGTTAGTAGCTACTTTGTCACTTGAAACCCATGAACCTGTCCACATAAATTTACCAGCATATCAAATAGAGAAAGGGGTGCTCGATAGTGTAGTGGTAAGCGCGCTGGACTGTCAATCGAGAGGTCGGGGGTTAAAATCCCCGCCAGGACAGAAAATTTGGTTCGAGATTTCTGTTCCACCAGTACCCCCTAGCCAACTCAGCTACACTGTCGGTGGGAAGATTAGACGGCTATGGAGAGGACTGGCTACACGCCCTCAGATGCAGAGGCTAAGAAAATGAAGTCGCAGACACTTCATGCCCATGGTTGCCTCAGGGCTAGCTCAAGGGGCTGCTCTTCTTCTTCAAGTAGAGAAAAGCATTTGACCAAGTCTTGGGCGTCTGTTTGGAGAATATGTTAAACCCGAGAGGAAAATATGCAGCCACAAGAAAGAATTGTTAGTAACTTAATTTTTAGCCTCTGCATCTACGTCTCCTCTCGTTTGAAGAGTGTACAGTCGATGTACAAGTGCTATATAGCTGAATTCACCAGGGGGCGCTAGTTAAAAAATCTCGAAACATCTTTCCGGAAAGGAGACGCAAGTGAAGCACAAATAGCTAAACATCTCAGGCCAGGCAGAGATTTGACAGCCTCGGAAGTTGAAGGTAACTCTAGCTCATGGAGTCGGGCGCCTCGGTGGTGTTACGCTGATCGCAAACTAGGCCCTAGGCCCTATTGGCATTTGTAGTATTCGATTACGGCTCATCTTTCTACAAAATGGGACTAATTAATTCAGCATGAAAGTCTGCTCAATACTTCACCCGGAACACCCACATAAACAGGCGACAGCAGTCTCACTTTTCACTCACCAATGCTAATGTCATATAATTGCAGAGTTAAAACTTTCTGACTAGACCTATCACAAAAGTCCAAAGTACAGCTGTGGTCCTCAAATCAGTTTCGATAAGTAGAACGATAAATATACAATGCTGAAATTTGACAGCGCCCCTTTTGCAAAGTTCAGAAGTTCACCTTAAAGCCGGATAATGGAAACGATGAAATGGAAGAGGTAAGTTTTTACAGCTAAGAGAGAAAGATAGTCTTAGCAGGAGAGTCGCGGTCACATGACGGGACAGTAGCGTAGATGTGAGTCCGCAAGGAAGGACCTGAAGAGAGGACCTGAATCTGGAAAAGAAGTACGCAGACATCCACAAAATTGACCCCCTCCCTGAACGCACATGTACTTTTAGCACCCCCTCCGGGAAACCCCCCCCTGCGTACATACGCTTGACAGGCAACCCACGAATCCTTTAGAACGGTCTATATACTGAAATATCCTGACTGAATATTTAACAACTTTTCTACTATGATTTTAAAATGCAATTTTATTTAACTCGGTGAACTAGTCTCTAGGGCCTTTGCGTCGACTGAACAACAATAGACCAATGTACAGACTGTCTTCTATTTTCTTTCAGATATTTGGTTTTTGACTTTCCCCAACAGGACCAACACATATCGCATCCTGGTCTAGAAGCAGGCCATTCATTGTTGGGAATCCGAAGACCTCTGTACTCAGCGGATACATAGCAGATGTTTCGTAAGGGAGGACAAATATAGATTGCACAGGAAGCTAAACAAGTGGTAGGTAGTACGGTCCCAATGCGAATAGAGGTCAGCTGAGTGCACGGGCCACTGAGTGCATAATGCCTGCTCTGTGTATCTGTGAAGAAGTGCTTGCTACAACAATAACACTCGAATCTTTTAGCACAAATTACTATAAAGACATTCATTGTTATCTAGTGATAGCCTTATACTGTTTACTACTTGTTGATTCTTTGACCACACGTTCTTATCTCAGCTGACCAGGTCTCAGTGGCTGTTGCTATTCAGAATTAGCGATACGAAGAATGGCATTGGAACGGTTCCAATAGGCTAATATGCGTGTGTACGTCTGTATGTCTGCGTGTGTACGTCTGTATGTCTGCCTGCTAGTTTCTGTGGGTTTGTGTTTACGACTAAGTACGCAAGTTCAGATTCCGACGACGACCTCTGTTTACGCAGAATGGTACGATACTCGTGTCACTTGGCCCGTAGGTCCATTCGCTAACTTCATACAGGGCAGGCTGGCATCCTCAGCCCCCCTCCTCCCACCGTAGTACACAGTACACACTCTGTGCTAGGCTCGTAGTGACCAGCGTAGCCACGGCCCGTAATTAGCAGAGGGGTACTTGAGAAGAGAAGAGGGCAAAGGCTGCGGCCAGTTGGCTGCTGACCAGACGTCTGTTTGAACTCAGCTGTCTACAGATCTTCGCCCCACTTAGTCGCGGTCAGTTGTAAACAGTCTGGCAGAGGCCACTGTTCAGCGACGAGTAATTAAATAGCCATCGCCAGTCTCTGGAAATGTAAACGCTCATTCAGTGCATTTCATTGGTAAACAGTAGCGTCCCTTGCACTTGAGCGTCAAGAACAATCCAGATTTTTATTACGAACCCTATAATAGAACAGCTTCAGTCCTAATACAAGTAACAATAAAATAAGCAAAAGAATGGGCGATATATAAACCGTCTGTCAGCGAATTATGTCCTCATTAAGCGTTTAGATTTTTCAGATTTATATATTTGTATTCGCTCATTCATCTGTGGGTGCATCACTCAGCGATGGTACAGCACGCAATTTACACACAACATATTTTTGCGGCAGACCAAAGAAGTAAAGTCTCTGATAGTCTCTGAGTACAGCTTTACGCATGTCTGTCGCATGAGTTATTTATAATTCGCAATCGCTCTACTTCACGACGACCGCCCCAGGTCTAATCGCTCATCATTATGTCTTTCTATATCTCGGCGTCCAGTCTCGTCCTCTCTGAAATTCTGAAACCGATCCTTAGTCTATGCTGCACCAGATCTTTGGAACGGACTCCCAATAGACCGTCGCCAGTTTGCTCATCCCCCTCCTATCTCGCCTCATAATTTAACCTCTCCTCCGTTTGCACTCTTCTCTGCTAGATTTTTACTCACAACTGAAAACCGAACTCTTCAAGACACCATCATCGCTGATTACCACCGTAGCACCATGCTGTCTCCTCGGTTTTGACCTTCCCGGATTTTGACCTGGCATCGGAACGAACAGAGCAGCCTGGCTATTGCGGACTTGATTTGATGCATCGCCGGTGAATAAGCTGGTCTCCCTGACGTGGCTTTTGTGGGCGCCGAAAATTTTTCGGATATATACATGACCTCACAATACATTAAACCCAGTCTCTTATCGCGCCACTGATTGATCGCTAGTCCTGTGACCCAAAGTGAGCAACAGTTGCTATGTAGTCGCCCTGAGCAATCCTTGGCGCACAACTGCCTAACGTCATCACTTGTTGTGCACGCTATATAAATGCAGTTGTATGGTTCGGGTGTCGCTATGGGAGGCATGGTGTGAGTTGTACAGAAGCTCCCCTTGGGGACTTCCGTGGAATCTACTGAAATCGCAACCACAATTAACGAAAAGCAACCGCAAAGTCACGTTTCGTTATTAAGGTCGTACAGGGTCGCCATGCCGTCGGGCCATCGACAGGGGTGGGTAATATTAATGAGATCTCCAGGGGAGGGTTTGAAGGCATTAAGGGGTAGGGATGGAACGGGGGAGGATAGACAGTATGGAGGAACTAAATGAGGGAAGGAGAAAATGGGGAATGTGGAATAGTATCCAATGTTTAACAACAACACCTCATGACTGCCAGGCGTCGTTGATGTGACCTTACCTCCATGTGTAAGAAAAATTATACCATTGAACTTTAATACGTAGAAGCAGGGTGAAATTGAACAGGGTTGGAGGAGGGAGAGAGGGAGGGAAAGAGGGAGTGAGTGAAGCAGGCGGGCAGGTAGGGAGGGAGAGTCCAACGAGATGAATTCCTAATGTGAATATAATATTATTCATGTTTATTGAATTCAGAATGGACTTAATTCAGGCTCAGCTGAATTCAGTCGGAACTACCCCAACCGAGGAAACATCATTCGGTACAGCTCAGTACGTTGTCTCTCTTGTACGAATTAACTACTTAGGAATTTAGACGAATCGGATGAAGTTCATTTTGAGGTTAGTGTCCTGCAAGATCCAAGCATCATCAAGTCACGTCGTTCTGACTTTCTATTTATTATAATAATTTAACTCAACCGTTAAACTGTGATTTAATCTAATGCTAAGGTTTCCATAGCTACATTATTAATGATTTATCTTTGGGCCAGTTGTAAATATGTAGAAGGTACAAAGTACAATGAAAAGCGGGTCTAGAATCAGTCGTCAATGTTTTGATTCCACGTCGCAGAATTCGACCAATCAACGTCTTCCGCTCGTGCACATTCATCGCACATCAGACAATGATGATGGCTATCAGGTTCCTATCATCCCCGTTACGACCGCGTTTAAGCCGTCTAGTCCATTGTTGCGTGGCAGCCAGGGGGTGGTCGAATGTACCCTTGCTGGCAGAGGTCGTGTAAACGCTAGGGGGCGGGCTCAGGGACATGGGGTGGGTCAGATAAACTGAGCCGTTGTTTCTCAGGACTGTTCTAAAGCCACCTGCCCGGCCTGACAAGGCGGCCTACTCAGGGAATAGGTCAGATGGAGGTCAGACTGCCCAGCCGGCCGGCCGGACGAGGTAGTCAGTGCTATGTTATAATAGTAGTCAAATTGGCAGGTAAACTCTAACGTATTCATACACAGGGCGAGGACATCCCACTTCATTGAAACTGTGCTTGACTGAAATAGGAAGTCTGGCAAGGTCGAACGTACAGGTAGGATTTTTACAACAATAATAATGCGTGGAATTCAGTTGTATATTTCAGGATCATTTAGATATTCTGACTACAGTCTATCTTTACATGTCTGTCTGTCTGTCTTTGAATCTGCTTGTCTGTATGTCTGTTTGTATGTCTTGTCTTTCTTATCCAAGCTTAAGTTTGACATTCTCTAAGAGCCGTTGTGCCTGTTTCATAGCCAGGCTGTTTGTTTGTCTGCCTGCGTCTTCGTCAAAATCAGTGTTCGTATGTGCTCTTATTTGTATGCACGTTACTGGACAATTATATAACGCCTCCTCCTAAGTACCTCCGCCACTACCCTACCTATGGTAGTGTCAGTCCCAAGCCTGAATAAAGGAGGAGGGCGACACTAATCATCTTTGTTATGACACAGTGTCGTTAAACAGCAACCAAGACTCTTAAGAGCACTGAATGCATATCTGTCTGGTTTATCTGTGTCTCTTGGTCTGTGTTAGAGTCAGTCACTCAGTTTGTATATTATACGCATGCATTTTATGTAGGTATGTATGTATGTTGTGTGGATGTATTTATGTATGCATGTATATTGCATGTATATATATGAATGCATGTCTGTGTTCCTGTGTTCTACATTTATACGTACATTTCTATCCGTGTGTCAGAATATGCGTCTTTCATCACCAGTCTGCGTGCCCGTCTGTCTCTATCCGTCTGTCTACCTGTTCGTCTTTGCATCAGCCGTGTGCCCCATCTCTGCGTGTCTATCTGTCTGCCTATCCTACGGTTGTCTGTAAGCCCATCTGCCTCTTTTTTTGTCTATTGTGTGTGTATTAATATCTGTGTCATCATGTGTGCTTGTCTGTCTATCTGTATCGCCGTCTATAAGTCTTGATACTTGTTTATTTGCTTATAATTTATGTCTGTCTACTTAGCCTACATGTGTGTCGACTTGCTTGTTTGTCTATCTGTTAAACAATCTTCTGCCTGTCTGTGTAAGTTTCTGTCTCCGGGTGTCGCATATTATGTCTATCCTTCTGGTCCACTTTCAGTCTCTCTCTGTTCCTGTCTAGCTGCTTAATTGTCTGTCTGTTAGTCTGTTTCTCTATCTATGACCATCTTCTGTCAGCCGGCTGTATGTCTTGTCTGTCCTTTTCATAGCAATATACTCTCTTGTCTCAGACATTCATTCGGTTCTTCTAATGAATTTGGCTTATTTTGCATATAATGAACAACAACTACTGCCAGAGGAAGGTTTCTTATTTAAGCTTAACTACAATTAAAACTAATTTATTGCGTCAGTTTAATAAGTGTCCCAACAGTTTCCTCTACCCGATATCATCATCGAATTTGAACCAAATCGTCTCACGCCTACACACAGTTTTCCACAGAGACACCGTAATGGATCTCCTTTAAGGAGCCGTTGCAGAGGAGAGGGCCATTAAAACCCGGCAAAGGGAGACGGTTATGCCAGAAGCGGACGTCCGCGTCTAAATATAGTACATATTGCATAATACAGTTCTTTCAGTACAGCCTGGGCCTTAGACAAATTGTAGTGCGCGTGATCATCAATGGCCGACTTCGCTGGTGGGCAAGCTATAAGATGTGGCATGCCTTGTATGAGGTGTCAGTGCCTACGAGCCTCATTAGTCGGATGGATATTGGACAGAGAATGGTTCTGTGTCAGCTGCTCGTTTCATGACCTGGTTCTGGGTCATGAAACTGATCTGTATAGCAGTGATTGGAACTGTTACACAGAAGCGTATCAGAGTAGGCCTACTCTATTCTGGGTTCAGCAGTCCAACACGCTAATCATTAGGCTACTGCGCATGACTATTGGTCGTCAGTAAAGTGCGTCCAGAAAAATGACCTAATTTGGAGCCTCTACTCCTCCCGTCCACATCTGTTTGGGCCTGGTATTTACCTCCTCCTTGCGGGCATCCGCACTCCAGAATAAGCTTCCGTACTGGCCCTACTGGGTGGGCTACTTTGAAACTCATGTATAACGATATATATATATATATATATATATCGAAGAAACAAATAAAGAACATTGGAGAAATAAAATAAGAGCATTGTGCTTTATAACGACGATACTTTTCCTTCCTCATTGTGGTTGTCGTGGTTTAGTAATTGATCACTTCTACTTCTTCTGCGCTTGGGTGTCTCTGTATTTCTTCTTTCATTTCTAATAAGCCTCATTTAACCTACGACAGTAATTAGCTTTTACTTGTTGCTAATCTTGGCGCATCAATTACATTTCTTAATTAATTCTCGTTTTTCTGTTCAAACAGGAGTCGAACTATAGGTTTCGACAGTGAATATGGTAAAAAGATGCAATAATTCAGAAAATCAACGTCGGAAACGTTCCTTACTCGAGAACAATAAGACTTCGTTAGTCGAAGAACAGGAAGAGTCTCTCAATCCAACAACGATCGGTCACCATGGCCCAGAATATGCCAGTGGTAACCCAGGAAACATTGTTTGTACGCCAGATTGTACAACTGGTGAGCCAGAGAAGATGACTGATAGACCAGAATATACCAAAGGTAGCCCAGTAAGTAGGTCTACTGCTGGTAAACCAGGATCCATACATGTCAATGGTAGTACAGGAACTATTGTTGGCAGTCCAGAACATATCAATGTCAACGCAGGAAATAATGTTGGCAGACAAGATTGGACTAATGGTAGTAGCCTAGAATTAATCAGTAGTAGCAAAGAATGGACCAGTGGTTATCAAGAACTGGTCAACAGTACTCAAGAACGTACCAGTCGTGGTGGTAGTCCAGCATCAAACAAAAGTATTCGATCATGGAAGAGTCCGGCAAAAACGTCGACTTATTCTCCAGACAGTAGTGGAAATAAAGAACCGAAGATTGAAGATGCAAGCGAGAAGGAAGAACATCTTCGAACGAAGAGAAGAGGAAGCGGTCAGACCTTATTACTTTCTGTTATTGATATAAGTGCATAGTTGCTGTCTTTATTCTGTCGACTGTAGTAGTTGTTAGTTTAATTCGCTTCCGAAAACAGCATAAACCCAATCGCTGTTGATTCTAGCTCATCGGCGATTGTTACTGTTCTTGATATACTGTATCTTTCATTCATCACTTTTATGACTGCGTGAATTTTTCAGTTTTCATGTGACATGAACAGATTTTCTTTACATCTTTCCACTATATGACTCTGTGTGTGTGTGTGTGTGTGTGTGTGTGTGTGTGTGACTTGCGTGTGTGTGTGTGTTTGTGTGTGTGTGTGTGTTTGTGTGTGTGTGTGTGTTTGTGTGTGTTTGTGTTTGCACATATACAAACCGTGATTGCAAAGTGCAGTACACGAATTGTAAAGAGCAGTTTTTTGAATAGAGCTAAATGCCTTGCCTTTAACTTAAGCGTTGACTCGGTCAGTTCCATGGAATGCTGTAGATAACAGACGTCGAAACATTTATGCACATCTATTACAGCTTATATGATGCTACGCCGTTTGCGTCTATTGGAACATCAACACAGTTCAGACAATGCAAATATCGATTTCACGTGACGGCACGGAGCATCGAACCCGGGACGTAGAGATTAAGGGCGAACGCGTTTGCTGCTCGGTCCCTTTCATGCCCATCGCCTTGCTGTCAACTGAAGTATCTAGTCCCATTGCAGGGCGTAGTCAACTATGGCCTACGTCCCAGCTGTTTTAACACTAATCGACCACGATTTAGAGGGACATTGATGTTGAAGTACGAGAGCAAATTGAAGTGCTTTGGGAAGATCTCAAAAGTCGCTGCATGATTGTTTCTTACATTATACCATGACGAAATATACAAAAAGTGATGTGGGTGTGTGTAGGTGGCTGTGCGCGAGTATCTATGTTGGTGTAAGACCAACATGCCATGCGCCCAATGAATTTCTGTCCACTATAATTATACTCTATTTCTGGCTAGATTCGTAATGGGGCCGTCCATAAAGTACGTCACGCTATTTTTGACCATTTTACCCCCCCTCCCCCTGTCACAAACTGTCACAAAACTCGGACCCCCCCCTAAAGTACGTCACACTTTCAACATAGAAATAATAATACTTCCGAAAGCAAGGCTAATACATAAACAAGGCTTCGCAACAGCATTATTACTAGCGCTCCTAGCGAGAGAAATCGTGAAAAACACATTCAGGAGACATGCATTTCATGCTATTTTGACATAAAACTAATTAAAATGTTTCAGAAAATTTTTGAAAATTATTTTTAAAGCTATGAAATTCTGCTAAAAAAATAGAAAATAAATTATAAATAAAATAAAATAAAAATAAATGTGTGACGTCACACATGGCCTGACCCCCTCCCCCTGTCACAAACTGTCACACTTTCTTAAACCCCTCCCCCCCTGGAGCGTGACGTACTTTATGGACGGCCCCAATGCTGTTGTGTCGCAGTCCAGCTTTTCAGCAGTTGCTACCTTTGGAGACAAAACTAGTGCACTGACACCTGTAACGTCCAGATTCATAAACGACAAAACTCCAAACACGCTATGACTGTTAATGGAATCTAAGTTAAATTTTCGGGACTGGGTCAGTATGAGCGATTCTTTCAAGAGTACGTTGGCAGCAACACCCGCTGCGCACTCAAAGTCTTATTATATATCCGATGTGATTAGTATTTCTATCTGTACGTAGTGCATTCTGCATGATTCACCGTGCTTCCATAAGGCAATGGTAATAACCGGACTATGGCCTATAACCTGCCTGAACTTTAGTCCGCCTAATGCATGGACCCATTCGCTCTTTCGTCATCGATCGATGTCGCCGAGGTGAAAGGTCACCTAGTGCATAAATATCTAGGAAGATCGAAGGAACGCCGTCGTGATTCTCACCGTAATTTACAACACGGTGGATGACATCACCGTTCATTCATTCATTTATTGAATTTGTATTGCGCCTCTTCAAGGGAACTACTCAGAGGCGCTCCCAAACCCAGCGCGGCCAAATAGAACCATTTTAAATTCATGCCACATAAACAACAAGTAGGCTAAGAAAGTTAACTTAAAGGCATCTTTCAGCATTGTCGTCTCTTGAAAGAAAAATAACGCTGTGAGTTGTGACGTCGAAAAATATTTCAGCATAGGGCCAAACTAGTGGTGTATATCACCACCACTTTAAAAGTGATGGTGATCATATGACACCGTCACAATACAAAGTTGCGCCTTTGTACCAAAGGATTTCAGCCAAGAGAAGTTCCATCGCTCTCGTAATCTCCAACTCAAAAGGTAGAAGTCAGAAGCGCTGTTAAACACTCGGCTGGTACAGGATATTCGTATCGTGCCGACGAATTAATTGCTCTGCAGACAAGTTTGTACCTGAATTTGTGGCTGGGGTTGATCATATGCAGAATGGAGCGGCAAAGGTTATTTGAGGCCAAGCTATATTTATGCATTTATTACAAACCCCTATAAACTATCGTCCTCTGCAGAGGGTAAGAGAGATATTTCGGGTGAAGACGAAACGAGACCGCAACTCAATAAAAGACGGAGCAACATTAATTGCTGAATGTGGTGTTGACTTGACTCGTTTATTGACTTGCATATCATGTCACCAATACATCAACGTAACATATTGTTTATGACAAGGACAGTAAAATTATAAATTGAACATAACATACATGCAGCCAGCCTACCTAATAAACCTATGTCAGCCGGTATCGGGGGCTCAGAGTAGTCGCTTTCTTCGCTCTGCTTAGAGGGGGGTAGTGGTGGTCCCGTTTGCCCGCACATCAACTATGGAGAACCGTGCATTCTCTGTGGTAGGCCCTAGGGTTTGGAATAGCCTCCCTCGGGAGCTACGCCTGTGCCATAGATCATGTACTGATACGTTTTATGGCCATTTGATAACTTACCTTTTAACCCGGGCTGGAGTTGGGAGCGCTTCTGAGTAGTTACCTTGAAGGGGCGCTATATAAATCTTTGAACGAATGAATGAATGAATGAATGAATGAATGTAAATGAATCAGCCGAAAAAGGTCGATGGTGCGCTGGTAGAATATGCTCAAGTTGCCTACGAAAGGTTTTAAAAGCTTGGAGTTAGGAAGTGAACCAAGGGTTGCTTTTCTGTTAGCTGTGATTGGTGATGAGTGGGGCATGAACATCAAGGGGGTCGGAGAGCGTTGCATTGTAGCAAGACAAGAGGTCATCAAGGGAAGAGAGAGAGGGTTAAGAATCAGTTGGGAGTCTAGACTTTTTGCATATTTCGCTCACGAATTGTCTGTTCTGACTGGGACATGAAGTCCTAACAATACGCTGAAAATGGAAATGTTGGCCCTGCTTGTGGGAGGGGGTGTAACTTTTCACATTTAACGAGCCGTTGACCCCGGGTCTCATAAATACCTGCTGTGCGACTTTCACGGTGAATTCTAACGGGAAGAAGCGGCAGCTATTGATATGGAAACCGTGTCTGTTCCGCATACATAGTTTTGCAGTTGCTTTGCAAATTTATTTACGAACTGTTGCTCTTCCTCAACTAACTAACTCGTACTATACAATAATAGTCCGACATGCAGCGTTAGGCTATATTCATACCATGCATGAGCATCGGGCGCTGCAAAGCTCCCTATCCTTGCAAAATAAAATTGCTTAATTCTTCTTCCTTCCATCTACATAGAAGGATTAACGGAACTGAGCTTGTATTATTTTGCCAAAATTTATAATTCCTGTAATTCCAATAAAACGGCAAGGTGCATTATTTTTGCAGTTTACGTTGGGTAATTAGCGATATAGCGTGAAGTACGTTGGGGGCACATACAGCGCTATGCAATACTAAGGCTATATATATATTTTCATATTATGTGCGTACTGTGCGCGCGCCTGACTATCTTCAACATAACTAATTCCAACCCTTAATCATCCGATCCTCTGTCTTTCAAGCTTTCTCGTCCTCAACGAAACCGACTTAGCAGCTGATATGCCTCCTCTCTCTAGTCTCTCAGGCAACCGGACTCTGACCTCAACTGAGCGTCGATCTGTGTACAACCCCACTGATACGACGCAGCTCTCGTGAATAAGCTGGTGCCCTGCGCTTAGCTTCAGAGACGTCATTCTTCTTCAGTAGTATTCAAGTAATAAACTTACTGTGAAAATATGTTGCTTGAAATTTGCAAATCGTTCATACGTTAAGCCTACTTTCATTTCCTTTATATCGTTGGCTTAATAAAATGTCCTGTAGAAAACTTGGAGAGTTTGATTTTCTGTAATTGTAGGCAGTAATACGTACGTTGCTGCGCACCTGCCAAAAGGTGCGCCGTGTAAAGTCTGTGGCTTACTGGCAACAGGAAATCACTATGATAGCATCACCTGCGAGGGCTGCAAGGTAGGCTGCCGACATCAACTATATACCCACGAACATTTCACTTCTGTTTAAATGTATTTCGGCTTACAGCTATATATAGCAGAATGAGAGGATTGGAAATTTGTTCTAGCTTGTATTAAGTCCGATTTCCTAAGAATCTAGCAGAATGATGGACGTTGAAAATGATAAAGTCCGTATTGTTCGTATGCCATTTTGTAGGCCTAGTGAATCAACTGGGTGACCTTGGCCGGGAGCTGGGTTAAAATTGTATATATTATTTATAATTTTAAGCCACGTAGCAGACACATATATATACAGAGAGAGAGACCTATATTATATATATGCGTGTGTATATGAAAGTGAGGCTGGCAGTTTCTTGTTATTTAGAATGTATTAAGGTTGCATGGAGAATGATGATGACATCATGCATGACGACAATGATCATTATTATGATAATGAACACAATTACGATCATGATGAAATTCAACAATGACCTTAAGGTTCGAAAGAGTCTTTAAAGTTTAAATTAAGACTTTTGTTGTGGTTAATTTTAAAGGGTTTCTTCCGCAGAACTGTCCAGAATAACAAACAGGACACGTACAACTGTTCGAACGGTGGTAACTGCATCGTAGAGGGACTTAAGCGAAGCTCCTGCAAAAGATGTCGATATGACAAGTGCATAAAAATCGGGATGAACCCAGAAAGTAAGTAAGCAAACATCCGGATCGACGAATGTGGATGAATGGATAATTAGGTGATTGGATTGTTGGACGAATGAGTAGATGTAGATGGGTGGGAGGATGTATGACAGGGCAACTGGATAGCTGGATTATTAGTTAAATAGCTGATTGTGATCCTATCTAGGAAGAGTATAGTCTACACTTCAGTTTAATTAACAGAGTAAGCATTACCAGAGATCTCCTAAAAGTCGGGTAAACGAAAAGATACACAATAAGATACTGGGGCGAAACTGCTGCCTGATAACACTGTGACAGGATACTTATGGACACTGGACACAATGTATCTGATGTTAAGAAACTCGTCTGAATTAGTGTGGCCTTCCATCGTAATGTGCAGCCAGCTTTGACTAACGTTCCGCAATACCAAACAGCATACTATGTTATTGGTGATCGTTGTGTGCGACATTTCAAAGGGCTTCCCAATCATTTCTATAAGACTATTTGCCAATGATGTTACAGAAGTCTTAGATGAGTATGAACGCCGGAAGCTTAACAACCAGAAAGCGGACAATAGGAAGAAAAGGGAAGAAGAGAAGCGCAAAGCTGAGCAGGCGATTCAGAACGATGCAAAGACAAAGAACTGTTCCGCAGCGAGGCGCCGCCGCAATCCCATCAAACAGATGAAGAAACCGCCGCCGCACGGTGTTCGAATCCTGTCCTTGGCAGCAACGCCGGTGGCCATTCGACGCTCTCCTTCCGGCGACTCGCTCCAGTCGTTAGTTGATACAATTACAAAGCAGTTTAAAGACATGGGCCTTCACGCAAAACCGGTGAGACATGTATGTATGAACTAATGTCTAATGTATTATATTATATTATCTGAGCATCCATGCCATCTTCAGCTGTCAACGGGAATCCGTTGGTTGGTTCCACGTGTGTGCGTGGGCCCGCCACTGGTGACTCTTTGAGCTAACTGTGCATTGTTTTGCTAATTGATTAAATATTTCGTTTGCAATGACACATCAATAGGCTATCGCAGAGAGCGCCTCTGAGTAGATATCTTGAAGAGGCGCTATATAAATTCTCAATGAATGAATACATGAATAAGCCTACATTTATGAAAGACAAGTTGACTGCAATTTTTTTTAAATTTCTCAACCATCATGGGCTGCTTCTTTGTTTTAAAGTACTGATCAAGAGTTCACGTGATGTAAAGGTTAAAATAAAAATTAACATGCTAACATAGGACAGTGTACAATATGGACATTGAAATTGAACGTCGATACCATTCAAACCTTGTCATTTATAATCATCCGAGGCATTTAAGGTTTGTCTTTGCAAACCTTAAATGCTTAAAATTATAATACTTAAGTATTATAATTTTGGTTGAATCATTGGTTGTTTAGAGTCGTTATTATAGCAGTTGTTACTGTTGTTGCGCTCTGTTGTAGCTGCTTTTGCTAGATCGTCAGCATTATAAATAAGTCCATTTACTTTATTTCACACAGACAGTCGACGATGACTTCTGCAATTACTTGAAGCAGTTGACTGAACTCAGGGAGTGTTTGAAGCTGGCGATGAAGTCCAGCAATGTCCCATATCATTGCTGCTTTATGGGAAGTGGTGCTTTTCTACGCGCTCAGCAGAGCTTTCTGCAAAGCATGAGGAAGTCCAACAAACTTCGTTACGAGTTTTTTACGGTTCTTACATGCCTCGAAAAGGTAGGCCTTTTTCAGGATTGTCACTGTATTTGATCGCGTTGACTCAGGTAGGCTTGCAGCACAATTTTAAGGGGAGCTGTATAAATGTTCAATTACATTACATTACAATTTTGTCATTTGACTCATTTCATTATGGCGGGTACGTTGTTTAGATATATAATCTATGGCACGTTGACAATAGTCTTACTTTCTCTCGGAATTGTGTAAGCGAGCAGGTAGTTTCTCATAATCTTATCTGTGGCCTGCTCCTCTTCCGAGCGCTTGCCACAACATTTTGTCAGCCTACTCTTGGGTGCCTCCAAGCTGTAATTGAACAGAAACAGAAAACATTTAAGACGGACCAGGAACATTGGGTGAAATGTTCATCCCGTATGGGACTCTGTCGATTGGGTTCTTGAGTTGTATGTGGATGCGAGAGCTTGCTAGTGCGCCCTTTCCAGCTTTTGAGCATCATTTATTTTTTTGTTAAACTTTACTATAATTTGGGTCACCGGAGAACGCTGCCTAGAGGAACGTAAAAGGAGCTTTAGCATAGTCTTCTCTGTAATCGACTTGTTCCATTTGGAGACGAGACCAATCTATTCCATAAACTCTCCTGTTAGTATTGAAGCATTATGCGTCATTGTCATTACATTACAACCTAGGTCTATTGCATTGCAACCAATGCCTTTTCCACAAGCATTGGAGGGAACCTTCAACTGTTCTGTTCCATTACGTTGCAGTAAGATGTAATTGGTTTATTTCAGTCGAGTGGTGAGGATGTGCTGAATTACGCTGGCATCTGGCAGTGGTTCTGGATGCGTATGTTGACGACGTATGATCCAGCGGAGGACGCAGTCGTCCTTGACACTGGTCTGATGATCAGCCGGAGTCAGCGCCATTTCTTCGGCTGTTTGGTTCCAGAGACGATCTTTGACCTCGCCAGTCGTCTGCACTTACTTGACCCCGACCTTAGAGTCGTCATGCTGGCTGCACTGTCCGCCCTGGCAACCATCGACCCAGGTAGAGAAATATTATGCACAGCGTATGAACAGCAGAATTTAAATTCTGAATCTCTAAATTTAGCAGATCTGTGTCGGTAGTTGGGTCTAGTATATAAGGGCGCTGAATAAATGCCTTCATGGCTTCATTCATTCAGTCAATCATTCATTTATTCTGGAGACTTATATGGCGCCCCTTCAAGAATCTACTCAGGTGCGCTCAGACATATTATACCGACCGTAAAGGCGTACGGACATACAAAGTACAAACATTCGCAGACGTATATATGCATGTAGTCTTACAAACAAACATACACACCGATGCACAGACACACAGACGAAGTGCATACGAGCGAACGCATTCCTAGACACACTGTACGCATACGCATGCACAAACGTACAGAAATATACATGAATTAATAAATCTGCGTAAGCTTATTTTCTATTCGCAGACGTTGAACAGCCTGCGGACATTCAGCTGATGGAAAACAATTTACTGGAAGGCATCAGAATGCACTTGGATGAGTTCAGCAATGATCCGTATTCAACGTTCGAGATGTTCGTCAACGTTCAGAATG
Organism: Aporrectodea caliginosa; assembly: GCA_020284085.1. Classification (NCBI taxonomy): domain Eukaryota; kingdom Metazoa; phylum Annelida; class Clitellata; order Crassiclitellata; family Lumbricidae; genus Aporrectodea; species Aporrectodea caliginosa. The sequence continues at coordinate 664,773 of JACEVL010000834.1, read as the reverse complement.
AACTGCACGAGCTCTGTCGTACGATTCGCTCCATTCTGTCGGCCAATGATGAAGGATTATTTGAATGCTACGTTCGTATTCTCATTGAGCAGCAGAGTAAACTGGATGTCGTGCTCTACTAGTCTTTGGATGACCTGAAACAACTTTCTGACATCGTCTTGTCGCAGTCGTCACTTGAATTGCAAAGGGTAACATTATTAGCAGTAGCGTTCTTTTTAAAATTCTTGCGATCGGTTAAGGGTAACTTGCTTTGCTTTTCAGGGTAAAAGATTCACGTGCTGTGAGTTCTTGATTTGAACAGATGTTAACTTAGACGGCGTTACAGTAAAAGAAACAAATAGGCTACGCATCATACAATTGGAGAACTTGCAGTTTTGCAGCGTCGCGTTTCCAAAACATCTGATAACTGTCAATTGAGGATCTGTACAAACTCAAAGCATACAAGAGGTTTCTTTCAATAACTGTCGGTGGCTTTTGAGGCATAGGCCTACTTACTGCAGTTTAAACGTAATTTCAAATTTGTTTCTGTTTACCATAACGCTGCAGTCTAGTAAACTTTGTTAAGTGACACACAGCTTTGCAGAAGAAGCTAAATTGTGCATAGCCTGATTTACGATGATTGTTGTTACTTAATGTTTCTTTATCTCTTCTGCCCATTAATTTTTGTAATTTGGCTACTGGTATTACCTTTGGGGCATACGCCTTATTTGATGTTACATAGAAAGCAAATGAGATGTTGTGCACTACACGAGTATTGCAAAAAAATAAACAAAAGTTATATACATGTAATATTGCTAACATTGCTATAAGTTTTATTGTTATGAAATTTGATTAAATGCCATTTATTACGATATTAATAATACGTAATGTTTTGTTTTAAGTTTAGCTAATATTTGATGTCATTTTAGCATTGTTTTTGAAGCAAAGGAATGTATGCTAGTTGGAAATTTTTGAAATGTAGCCTAGTGCTAGAAAGCCAAGACCTATTAATAAACGTAGGCCCATCGTTTCATCTTATAGGGCGCTTTAACTAGACAAGCCTTGCATGAGAGCTCGTTGCACTGCAGTGTGCTCTTAGCCATAGTGTAAATGAGAATATATGAGTTTTTTATTTTGATTTAAATTGAGTAGCAGATGAACATTGGCGTATTGTAACTGGGAGATTTTTCCATTCTCTGGGTCCTGAGAGAGCAAAAGCACGATTTCCAAACTTCCTCTTGGTGCGAAGAACGGTAAACGTCGCCTCCGATCTGAGTCCTCTATAGGATTTGAGGCTGCAGAAAGCTGTTCTTTTCAGCCGTGGTTGGGCCGGGAGCGAAACTGAGTAGATATATTGAAGGGGCGCTATATAATGCTTTTTAATTGACTGGTTGATTGATATACATGTATACAGCTGATCTTCGTTTTCACTGTAAATAATCATATAGTTCTAGCAGGGCTCAACTTCAGTATAGTCAATATCACATTGCTAAGAAATTAAGAGCACACACAGGGTAGCAAGAGGCAGGGGCGCAACTGCGGTCCAGAAGTTGGGGGGACCTACTAGTAATGTCTGAGTAAGGGAATTGCGGGCGCGGAAGGCAAGAAGCCTCCTAACGACTAGGGGGTAAGAGGGAGCGTCGTAAGCCGACGCAATCTTGAGCATTTGATACCAAATGGAGTGCATTTTGGGCTCTTGTTTACCTCAAAATTTTCAACAGTTGGGTGAGACCGTCCCAACCTGTTCGAAAGTTAGGGAGGGACGCGTCCCACAAGGATCCCATAGGGTGGTTGCTTGCCTATGGCAAGAGGTACCAAACAGTGTCTGTAAACACAACTGAAACAGAATCTTCTGCTGGAGCGCGCACACGACGACAGCAATCAGAGAAGAGGACAATTCTCTTATACCCTCCCAACACAACATTCGGAGATAGGAAAAACTGAGGCAGCTGCACCAATCTGATCGCCAAAATACAGAAACGATAAATTCGTAAGCGTTGTGGCTTTTCATTGCAGCCCATGAACGAAGCGGCTTTGTGCCTGCAACCTAGTATACCGTTTGTCTATCCACTTTGTGTGTGTGTGTGTGTTTGTGTGTGTGTGTGTGTTTGTGTGTGTGTGTGTGTGTGTCTGTGTCTGTGTGTGTCTGTGTCTGTGTCTGTGTCTGTTCATTTGTCTGTTTCCAGATGTCTAGCTTAATTCTGAATCTCTGCATGACTCAGTCAATAAAGATAAACTCAGACAATATGGATACACGCAGGCACACAGGAAACTAACAGACAGACAGACTGAATGAACGAATGAATGAATGAAATTAAAGACAAAGTGGCAGTAAGACAAACAAACAGGCATATGGAAACACAGAGAGAGCCGGACATAGAGAGAGAGCACGGGACGCTTGGAGCTTCATTGAACACCTGCGTTTCATAAATCATCGCACAGCATCGACGAAGGAAACCACTGCAGCTGGTGATGCTCAATGGATGGGATTCAGTGGCGGTGGTTGTGGTGGTGGTGATGATGATGATAAATGATGATAATAGTGATGACGTTGATGGGAGGTGGCGGTGATGATGATGATAAGTGATGATGATGATAATGATCTTGTTGATGGGAAGGTGGTTGTGGTGATGACGATAAGTGATGATGATGATGATAATGGTCATGTTGATGGGCAGGTGGTTGTGATGACGATGATGACGATGATAAATATTGATGATGATAATGAAGATGTTGATGGGGTGGCGGTGGCGGTGGTGGTAGTGGTGGCGATGATGATGATGATGATGATTATTATGATGAAAAATGATGATGATAATAATGACCATGTTGATGGGAAGTTGGTTGTGATGATGATGATGATGATGATGACGACGACGACGATGATGATGATGATGATGATTCTCAGAATGAATGAAGGAATGAATGAATGATTGAATGGATAATGATAATGATGTTGTTGAAGAGGTGGTGATGATGATGATGATGATGATGATGATGACGACGATGATGATGATGATGATGATGATGATGATGATGATGATGATGATAATGAAGATGTTGATGAAGTGGTGATGGGGTGGTGGTTGTGGTGGCAGTGGTGATGATGATGATGATGCCTGAGATTCCGAATAGTTTATGATCATCCGTCGTCTTACACGAATCTCTCCGACGAGGATTACTACGCTGCGTGGATCCGGACTCTGAAAATAGCATCCCAGACGAAGTAAACGCCGTCAGCTGCGGCTGCTGGTAGTGGTGGTAGCGATATGGTGGTGGTGGTGGTGGTGGTGGAGGTGGTACAGCAGCAGAGGAACGGACTGTGGAAGGGGAAGGTGGGGCTAGATGAGCCACCACCGTGTGCGCGTATACATATCTCTGTAGTAGCTCTTTACCTGTGCACGCGCGGTTGTTTACGAATCGTTAGGATGTTTGTGTGTAGTGGCAAATGAGATGATATGCGAGCGAGCGAGTACTCCAGGCAGAGATGCTGGGCAGCCGCAGCAGCAGCAGCAGCAACCAGTAGCCGTCCTGACGAACCCAGGCGGCAGTGGTTTCGCGAATTAGCACGAAATGGAATCGGTTTAAAAAGGCAGACACTTTGCAGGCAGCGTTCGAGTCATCATCGCTCCGATCTGTTGCGTGATGTGGTGCAGTCTGAATGAGGCGGCCAAAGGAGAACGAAAGGAGCGCCACTCGGACCATTCAACGGACGCACACTGGCAAAAACACCTGAACAGCTGCCGAAGAAGAGGAGAGACAAAGAAACAGAGGAGGAAGGAGAGTGGAGACTGACAGATGGAAAAGATTAGCATAACACTAGTGCAAAGCAAGGAGATGATGGATTAGAGTGGAGCAACTGGAATGATCCAGGCAAGTAGGGGCAAGGGGGTCCGTGTCCGGAGCAAAGTAACGCGGCGTTACATATCATCGTCAGTGGCATCGAGTCGAGAGCGTTACAAGAATGATGGCTAACGTTTCAAATCGATTGACTGCGAGGAGCGAGCAGATCTAGTGGTTGGTGTGCCAGGCGCTGAGTCAAGAGTTTCTGGGTTTTAGAATTCAATCCACCAACATATGGAGAGAGGAAGTAGTTTCGAGATTTCTTTAGTTACGCCTCTAGCGAATTCAATAATAGAAAGAGTAAAAAGAAAGAGATTTTAATGAAGCGCAGCTGTTTACATGAAGCTCCATTATACAAGCGTCCCTTGCACTATTATATATGTCCGGCTTTTTCTGTATATATGCCTCTAAACTGCTGTGCGATTAATAGGACTAGCCACTCGCACTCAAAACGCTGAGGCTAAGAAATTAGAGGAAGCCTAATAAATTAACACTTCATGTAAAAGGCTAACTCCCGGAGACTAGATCTATGAACCGCTTTATTCATTGACTATAGCAAAAGGCCTACAGTAAAGTACAGTATAGCATGCAGGATCCTGAGTGGCCGAGTGGGTTGGTGCCCGCTCGCTGCGCCGGCGCCCCGGGTTCGCTTCCCGGTCGGGTCGGTTTATCAGAGATTAATTTCTCGGATCTTTACTGCGGGTGGCTCGGTCGCATTATAAACGTGGAGTACAATACAACACACAACACAACACAATATACTGGGGCGCGGTGGTTTGGGGGTATGTTCGGTGCCTTGCAGCTGGAGGGTTGCGGGTTCGAATCCACCTTAAAGCCGTTTACCTTCTCTACTAGTGTTCATGGCTTGGGTGTCAGTCAACCTGGACAGTTCTTTCACCTTCTCTGAGCATATCACCAACCTTACACGCTCTTTCTACTTCCAACTCCGGCGCCTCAGGGCCATTCGCAGATCTGTCTCTTCTTCCACTCTGACTCCTATAATAATGCATTTGTCTATTCTAGACTTGTCTATTGTAGCTCTCTTCTTATTGGCCTTCCCAAGATCCGTCTGGCACCTATCCAGTCTGTCCCTAGAGATCATAAGAGATGCTGCTAGATTGATTGCTCATCTTCTTAGATTCTCTCACATCTCCTTTTACATGGTCAATCAACTGCACTGGTTTTCTATTACGGGGGCCAACATTTAGCTCAAAGTCCTTGTTTTGATCCGTAAGTCCCAAGCTGGGTTCTGCTCCGAAATATCTCAGATATCTCATTCGCTCTATACTCATTCTGCGACTTCTCCCCGACCTCTCCGCTTTTTTGGGTCGGCATGATCTCTTTGTCTCGCAAACTAAGACCACTTTGGCCCAAGCTAGATCATTTGGCCAACACTGTGCATGCCTGCCCTGTGGAATGCACGTCCCTCATCCTTACGTGTTTCCATTCATTTTGAATCTGTTCCTACATCTCTCTTCTCAAGACCTATTTCTTTTCTCGGGGTGTTAGCAATAGGAGCGCTACTAAATGACCACTGATGTGAGTGGCGCTATATAAGTTACTAATCACATTACATTACATTACACATCGGGTTCCAGACTGAAAATGAATAATTGGTACTATTTAGAGCCTGCGTAGACTACACGCCGTTGCAGATCCTTACACAGGTGCCACCTGGTGAATAAATAATTAATTCACTGATTCGCCATTAAAACACAAAAAATCTAATAAAAAATACTCAAGTCCAGTATTTGTAAAAACAATTTTAGGCCTATTACTTACATGTAAATTTTGTAAACGTACACGTCTCTCTATAGCGACCGTATGGGCTGACCCTGTTCATGTTTTAATGAATTTATTCGGTGAGCTCCGTCATCACGGCCCCAAGCAGTCACTCATATCGGTCCCTCACAAAATGTCCAATGCTTCAAGTACTTTTAAGCCTACGCTGTTGAAATGAGGCGATAGACAGACGGACTAACATACAGCCGTGCCTACGAATTGACACACACACAGGCAGATTATACAGACGGACAGACAAATAGACGGACAGACGAACAGACAGACAGACAGACAGACAGTCATACGGACAAACATATAGCTGTACATGCAGACAGACATACAGACGGACACAGAGGCAGATTATACAGACGAAACAGACCAAGAGACGGGCAGACAGACAAGCAAAAAGGGCAGGCAGACAGACAGACAGACGAACAGATAGGCAGACGGACATAAGAACATACTGACAGACATACACAGGGACACACAGGCAGATTATACAGACGGATGGGCAGACAGACAAACGGACGAGCAGACAGGCAGACAGAACACGAACTGATAGACAGACGGACAAACATACAGCCATACATAATAATAATAATAATAATAATAATAATAATAATAATAATAATAATAATAATAATAATAATAATAATAATAATAATAATAATAATAATAATAATAATAATAATAATAATAATAATAATAATAATAATTGTCTCCGGACAATTTTTGTATCACCTGAGGGATCATATCTACCTCGGGTAAATAATAATAATAATAATAATAATAATAATAATAATAATAATAATAATAATAATAATAATAATAATAATAATAATAATAATAATAATAATAATAAAATAATAATAATAATAATAATAATAATAATAATCCAGCGCTTCAACGCCGTCGCGTTCCGGGGCACGTTTGTTATGCCCGATTTGGAGGAGACGTAACCGTTCCAGATGTTCATTTATTTCTGTCTCCGGACAATTTTTGTATCACCTAAGGGATCATATCTACCTCGGGTAAAAAAATAATAATAGTAGTAATAATAATGAAGCAAGATTTCTATATTGCCGTGTGTAATACGGCTATATAGAAATCTTGGCTGTCAGAAATAGTAATATTCAGGAATTTTAAGAAGCACTTCACTTTTTATTGACACAATTTACTCTAACAATTCCTTGGTAATCGTTTATATTTAAACAGAAAAACTATTGTGTCAATTTTTAGAATCTGGTAGGCTATCACAGTATCACGTACACTGTCCGGTTAAAGTGAACTTGAGCAGTATAATTATCTAAACAAAACAGCAGCAATAATGTCATCTAATGATTTGGTGATACTGATGATCATAATTCCGTTTCGCTATACAACAATCCGTCAAATTGAATGGTTGTGAACGATTCTTCGCAGGAAGTCAACATTTGCAATATTTCCATATGCTGGTAGCATAGACTCCAAACGACGATTCCGATGGACATACAGGTACTTGTGTTTGAGGCAACAGGTTATTGTGTACCATCTCTTAAACGTTGCTTCTGTATCTCAATATGACTTGGGCCGATATATGACGGAGGCCGATTTGACGGGGCTGTTTTGTCGAGGTCGTTTAGTCGGGACCCATTTGTCAGGACCGATTTGTCATGGGCCGTTTTGGAGGGGTACCCATGCACAACAATGAAGGTCTCCGCATACGGACAGACTGATAGTCCAAGATTCAAATATCTGGAATAAGCTACATGATCGGTATGCGAAACTGCTTAGAGACTTCATGCACAGAGATGCCTTGATGCAAGCTCTAACCAGTGCAAATATAATAGTTATTTCATTAAATGTCAAACGATAGACTAGTGATATAGTGTGCTAATTCTACTTTTTCATGAATTTCTGTAGCTTGGGTGGGCGATAGCCAGTGGTTACCGTTCTCGACTGACACAAACTGTGAGACAAATTTTTATTGCACTACATGTAGTATGGTGTCTTGTATGGTTTCGCTCCATTGTGAGTTCTTGATGTTGTTCCAGATGTGCAAATGCTCTGTGACATAAACCGAAAGGTTGAGGTTTAAATCCCCGCCATAGTAGTTAGTTATCAGCTATTGCCGAGTCTGGAAAGCTGGTGATCAACTATTTCGTCCAGTATCATCAGTAGATGAGATGTTATCTAGCAAAATCAATTTAAGTGGATTTGCCATCATAGTAAACTGATTGGTAAGGGCTGAAGTCAGAAGGTAATCGAAGTAGAGCGTTTCTTAATCTGTCTAAGGAACAGACATTCAAGAATCTCGGCATTATTTCAGATACTGCTACCCATGTCAAACGGTGCCAAAGTGTGTGTATGGCACCGTTTAATTGAATTATTTTGAATTATTTTGTAAAGCATTACTCATGCTAAGAGGTTCTGTAGTGTGAGTATCTGTGTTTATTAAGTAGTCGTAATCATAATCGTAAACTTAAATTTATAAAGCGCTACTCTGAAGCTAATCGCAGGGCATCGGCTTATTCATGAGCGCTGCGTCGTATCAGAGATCGATGTCCAGTGGAGCTACGAGTCCGGTTGCCATAGAGACCAGAGCGAGGAGAAAGATCGATCAAAGTAACAGAATACAGGATCAGTTACATTGCCTTGTGTTTATAAATATAGACAATAACCAAAGGGCCTTTCAACTAGTAGCCTATAATATTACACATACATAATATAGGCCCCTATTTGTTCTACGGGGCAATTAAATCGCATTCTAAATAATTATTATCAACTGCCTGCATTTCATATGTGGAATTCGCTCAGTTGGCATTCTCTCCACATCTCCAAACCATCTGAGTGTTGAACGACTTTGTCTGGAAGATTTGGTTGAGCACCTAAGTATTTGCAATTTACCTTGGCCAATACAATTTTTGGGAATTCGTTTCTCATCTTGCTTCTCATTGTCCAGCATTCTGATCCGTATAGGAAAATGGGTTGTATCATCGTCTCATACATGTATATTCTTGTCTTGGTTACCTTTATTATCTTTCATCTTTTCCATATAATTATCTACTTTTCTAAATAACTGTGAGGTTCATTCAAATCTCCTGTGCATGTCTCTTAGCTGTTGCCATCTGCGCTAATTAGCCCTCCAACACAGACGAATTTTTCTACTTTAATTTGATCAGACACAATATGAACTGATGCTTGTTTTTCTTTCATTATTCGTATTATTTATTATCTATTTTGTGAATGGTGAATTGACTGACAAGGTTACATAACATGCCTTGTTAATTTTGCGGAAAGCACTTTAAGAATTAACAAATCACTGAAACAAAAGCGAATAAAAGCCAAATGTTGAAAAGAATCTAGGCCAAAATCTTTTGTGAAGTTTGGCATTTCTATACTCGTCAGTATCATGACCTTTGATTATAAATGAGCCTTACACTGTTGAACACGTTCTGATCTTAGATGTTTTCTTTTCCTTGCCCAAGGCTGGCATACCTGCCTTCATCGCTTCCTATAATATTAGAGTATTTGGTGGTAGTCGTACTTTGGTCGTTTTCTTCTGCTTCTGCCAAATCATGCGCTTCAAACCCGTTCTCGACCTCTTTCGTAAACGTATCTATGAACACTTGTTATAACGCCCCTTCAACATTTCTACTCAGAGGCGCTCCCAACTACAGCGCGGACACTGAATCGCAGTTTCACGCCGAAGCGCATGAGCAATTGCGAGTGAAGGACTTGCGGCGGCTTGAGGTGGATTCGAACCCGCAACCCTCCGGCTGCAAGGCACCGAACATACCCGTACACCACCGCGCCCCACAATGTATACGTTCTCAACCTACCTAGAGCCTCGATATCTAAAATGTTTTCTGCCTTCCGTTCGCCTCAACCTCACAGGCCGATCATGTTCGCTGGTTCCAGCCATGTGCACGTCCAATTCCTATACAGTCCTCTTTCTGAAACCTTGTATTTCAAATGACCATTTCGCATTTAAATGCAGTGAGCTCGAACAGTCGTTCTTCTCCACGTAGCCATAATCTGCTCATTGCCTATGTTCAATTTGTTGTCACTATCAAACCATCGCATTCTAGTCACTATGATGACTCTCACACAATCTCGACCGTGATTAATATCAATGATTTCATTTGGTAAGGTCATTCAACCGAATACGGGATGAAGATTAACATCAAAAAGACAAAGGTATTGAAGATAAGTAAAGGAAAGGAAACTGTAGTCAGAATACACATTGGAGGAAAACAGATAGAGCAAGTCAAAGAATTCTGCTACCTACATGTATATGGAGTATGATCACGAGTCACGACAGATGCCAAATGCCACAGAGAAATTAAAAGAAGGATAGCAATAGGAAAGGAGGCATTCTCAAACATGTCAGGAGAGAATTACTGAGAGGAAAACTAAACAGGAATCTAAAGATAAGAATGATAAAGACACTAGTATGGAGCGTGGTGCTGTATGGATCGGAGACATGGACAATGAGAAAAGCGGATATAAGAAGACTGGTAGCTTTCGAAATGTGGACATGGAGAAGAATGGAAAAAATCAGCTGGACAGAACATATAACAAATGAAGAAGTGATGGGAATGATTGGAGAAGAAAGAGTCCTTATACGCACAATAAGAGAGAGGCAAAGGAAATGGATCGGGCACACGCTGAGAGGAGACTCACTACTAAGAACGGTCATCGAAGGAAAAATGAAGGGAGGAAGACAAGAGGAAGACCAAGACAGATGATGCTGGATTGGATGATGACAAACGGCTACAGGAAACGGAAAGAAGAGGCCCAACAACGAGAGGAGTGGCGACGTCGGACATTTGAACCTGCCTAAGAGGAAGAGAACCACAAGAAGAAGAAGAAGGTCATTCAACCCAACCGCTTCTCAATTGTAAGAACACCACGCTGCTTGGGTTGTGCGTTTGCGCAAAGTCCTGCTGAAACTGACTATTATCGACCTATACGAGTTCATTCGCCAGCAGATGAATTTTTGTTTCTAAACATCTACTGCATTGTTCAGTTAAGCTAGATAGTTGCGCAGTCGAGACCTTCTCAGAATGTGACGTTTCACTTTCAGATAGGACATATGTAGGAATGTCAACTTTCGTCCGTTTTCCTGTACTTGTAGGCCTACTTGACCGAGAAACAGTCTGTTAAACGTAGACACGATGTGGATTCAATCGGCTCTCCTCTCAAGACACAGCGTGTATACCTTACCAAAGAGACTCTCTAAGGCCAGTTGATAGAGCCTAGATAAAAGTATCAAACTATAAACAAAAGTTTGGTTTATTATTTTGGTTTATGAGTTATCTGAGCTTTAATCTTTTAACTGGAACTTATGGAACAAATGTTCAATGTCCTGTTCATATATATATCCTACTTTCGTCGAAAGTAGGATATATATGAATCGTGAGAAGTGACTTCCAAATTCGGTCGTCGCGTCGCTTATTGCGCGATGATCCAGGAGTAGAAGTAACTGATTCTTGTGTAGACGTATGGAAATGATGGGTCACACGGTTCAGGACCCCAAGATGTCGCTCCAGCCAGTTTGTTATTGCAAACCAGAGGGCCCCCACTGTCGGTCTGCAATAGAAAAATGGAGCGCAGTAGACAACAACAGACGTGTACAAAAACAGACAGACGGACAGATGTGCCTTTATACCTCAACGAAATAAAGTCTCCACTGCTCTCCACGGGGGAGATTTTTCAACGGGGAATGAAATAATCCTCTGTAGACTTTGTGTTAGAATATTATAGTCTCCGGGGCGAATTAATTTTATTCTAAAATAGATTCGCCAGGCTAGAGAGATCTGTTTCGAAATGGATTCTCCGGAGGAAACTTTAAGAGGGAGACTCTGTTTCGAGATAGGGCTCCATTTATCAGTCCAGAATGGTGGCTATTCCATTGCTACTCCAACAAAATCCACTAATTCTTCTGAAACGACTGCTGATAGTATGCGGTATAGATTAAAAAGGAAACGTTACACAGCTGACTCATGCAATCCAGCCAACTATATCTTATTCCCCTTCATCACAAATTATATGATTAATGATTCCTTTATAGATATAACGTAATTTGAATCACAGTGATTATAATATTTGCGAAGTTAACCCTATACCTTCTGTGAGTGAGATGCAATGAACAGATTGTTGAAAGATTCAAATCCATGGTTCTATCTGTCACCTTGAATGTCCGTCTGTCTGTCTGTCTGTCATTGGGTCAATATTTTAATATTCGTTTAAGTTCTGTCGTAAATATTAGTAATAGCACTAATAGTGACTATGCAGTATAAAATATTTACTAAATATGGTGAAAACAAATGATAAAGTTCCAAATGCTTATTTAATGACTGGAGAACTCGGCTTATTTAAATTCAGTTAAATAAATCGGAATAATGAGTTTATGGAGCGCAGTGATAGTTAGCTAATAACACAATCACACTCGTCTGTAAAGAACGTGCACCTATATATCTGTTTTAGTTGAATTAAGCAGTGATGGGCAAAATACTTTTCAAAACTATTTTGAAAATACAAAATAAAATACTTTGACAAAATACTTTTCAAAAGTATTGTGAAAAATGAAAATACAAAATAAAATAGTATTTTGAAAATACTTTTCAAAATAGTTTTTAAAAATACTTTTGAGAAATCAACATTTTCAACTTTTATCACAACTTGCTATTGTGTGCATTTACATTGCATTAGTGTACTTCACATTGATTAAGTTTCTTTTGACTTGAAGCATTGATAAAATTGTAATTTGTAACTTCTGTTTTGCCGGTGCCTAATGCACAAGGCATCAACCAATAGCACACCAAAGAAAAGCCGTAATCAAGTCAATATCCAGATGATCAGTACTTAAGTTTATGATGGATGAACAATTTTAAGGCGGTAAATTTTAGGGTGAGAACAAAATGACATAAGCGACCCAGCAGTGTGCACAAACACAGGGAGATACACAGGAAGAGAGTTCCAAAAAGTAGGTCTAGCAACCGAAAGGGCTCGTTCACCAAGAACAGTTCTCGATTTAGGTATGACCAGACAATAATATAATTAATCAGATGACCTTGTTGAATAATGATAAGTCTGGGAAATAAGAAATTATTTGAAGTATCGCGGCTGGCCAGAGTACACAGTTTTATAAACTTTGAGCCCCAATTAGAAAATAATTCTTTGCTGAAAAGGACGCCAATGTAAATAGTAAAGCACAGGGGTCATACGTTCATATTTGGATGTATTAGTTATGGCTCTAGCCAAAGAGTTCTGAACACTCTAAAGCGTCAGCATGCTTGACTTATTGATACCAGTAAGAAGCGAGTTGCAGTAATCTAGGCAAATGGAAAACAATGTAGGCCTATATTTCAGAGATATGGGGGCCCGATAGCGCATTGGATAACATCTGACGTAGAGAGTGAAAGGTACCGAGTTCGAGCCCCATAGGGCGGATATGCTTTGTAGGCTGCCTATTAGCGCCGTGTATTGCAGGCTGTCTGTTCTGTTAGTAGTTAAGATTTATGTCTTCTGTCATTTGCGTTCTTGTGAATTGTTTCAATTGCATAATTGTAAAACTGTACCGGTTGCGATGTGTCAACCGGATTGTTTCAATAAAGCAATTATTATTATTATTATTATTATTATTTTTATTTTTTTTGTGCCCCGAGGTATACAGGATCCCTCAGGGACTTAGATATTACTATACTGATGTAATTTGTCTGGAGATGACCCTACTCGTTGTTGTCCTGGCCGGCGAAGGTGCCCCGAAATGCGATGGAGTTGAAGCGTTGTATCGTTAATGATATTCGCTGAAAGAGGAAAGAAGTTTCTCGTTGATCCCCCGTGATCATGCTTGTTTTTCGTCCCAGTTCGGATAGAAAGTCCCGACCTTCTTTGATCGAAACCAGAGGTGCAGATGTGTCCTTCCTTGATGTTATTATTATTATTATTATTATTATTATTATTATTATTATTACTGCCACTATAACAAAGCGATTATTGTTCCTCAAAAATCAGAGTCTATTAAAAATTGTACCAAGGCAAGCGACAGCGTTGGACTGCTGGATTATAACAGGAGATTTATTATTATTATTATTATTATTATTATTATTATTATTATTATTATTATTATTATTATTATTATTATTATATGCTAGCATACATGGGCACATGACGCCTAGTTCTGCTTATACAACCAATGAACATATAATTATGATGACTTACAAATACTGTTTACATGGCCAGTGAGAGACATGGTAGAATTGAAAACAAAGCCTAAGTTACGAAACGCTGCAGCTGCCAGCTCAACAATAATATTGAGTCACCCAGTTTCAATTACTTAAGCCAATCAAAGTTTAAAAGTTGCCTTATTCAGCATCTTTGCCACGCTGTTGAGAAGTTTCCATGGAGACGTGTCAAGAAGTGTAATATTTAAAATGTGGATAGTTCAACTTTTTAAATACGTAAATAGGCATCTACTTACACCGCAAGGGCTGCTTTGATCGAAACCAGAGGTGCAGATGTGTCCCTCCTTGATGTTAGGTGCACCATAGCTTGTCGCACAGTCTACGTTGGTCAAAACTTTCACCTGGGCCTGCTGTAAGGTGAGTGGAGGCACTATATTGTCTGGAAATATACAGACAAACATAATTATTATAGTTGCAGTTACGGTTAATAGGCTAGGTAAGCTGTGTAAGATTTTATTGCCTTTATCGTTCCATATATATAGAACTGTCCAGTTTCTGTTTGAAAGTGGTCAAGCTTGCTGCAGTTACTATTTCTTGTGGTAGCCGGTTCCAGTGATCCACAATTCACAACTATCTGCAATGTAACTTGAGTAATGAAAATACTCTTGACACAGGCCTTCCTAGTTGTGCATCGCTTCGTGTCAACTTAAACTCTTCAAAGATTCGGCGTTGTATTGTACATTCGTTTATTGGATGAAAAATTTGCTGTCGAAAACGCAGCAATTACAGTGGATCGAGATTTTAACTGTTATAGGAACAGAGATCGTCTGCTCCGAACCAAACGACGAATAAGTATGTAAGTTAGTAAGTAAGTATATTCTGCATTGAGAAGCATTAGTAAACCCTCAGCACTGTACATAGCAAGATTAATACATCCAAATAACCAAACAAAAATTTATATATACGAGCAAAGAATTGAATGAGAGAAGTTATTGTCTATCAGAGGAACACAGGGGAGGAAGAATTAGGGCTAGTCATAGGTGAAAATGAAGAGCTTAAATAGCCGGATCTAGGGAAAAATATTGTTAGAAGAGAAGGGGACCATACCGTTGGCATGGTCCCCTCCTCTAAAAGGTATCGCACCCCGATAGTATCGATGGTACCCCTGGGGGCGCGTGAATATTATCTCACTGTAGGCCTACTTGCTTGAGTTAAGCCTCAGGTTGCAACTATGTAGCCTACCCATACACTAATGTGCTGAAGCTCAGTGGTAGTGATACCTGATGCGGGGACAGCAAAATAGCAATTATGTGCATATTTAAAAATGCGATTGCATTTGTTGATTGGCTTTAAGTCTGAAATTGCAACTACAAAATCCATCGGGCCAAAACCGGAACTTTTAATTATACTTGTATTTATTCGTACAAGAGAAGATGTTACACCACGAAAACTAGTGCAATGACTTCGATTATGAAGGAGATTCAAAATCCTATTAAAAATGTGATCTGGAATTGGGAGCGAAACAAGTTGTTCGACCGGATATTCATGAATGTCTGACCGAGTCGAAAGCTTTGGAAAAATCCAATGAGACCAAACGTACGGAGGTTTAATTGCATAAGGTTTCAAATATGTGGCTAGATATGTACTGATAGTGAAACTTGTGATTAGTATCAGAGTTGGTGATTACCGGTACATACATAGGCTAAACGGTTTACGATGTTTACAAGAATTCTTCAAAGGATGGACGTAATGGAGATGGTGCAAGAATCCGTTTCAACTCTTGGGCATGCCAATTTGGGGTTTTGCGAATTTTAACTTCCGCACACGAATGTAAAGAATGTTATACCTAGAGTTCTGTATAAGTGTATTTTCAAGCCAACCCACAGATTCTCAAATCTCTATTATTACAACTTTCTTTACTTACCATATTAGCTTAAGCGAGATTCAATCTGTGATGCGGTGTGTCGTTTTGTATTGGATTAAAATAATAAACGATTTAGTAATATAATAGAAGGGGAATTCTCTGTCATTCAACATTTTGGTCAGGCCAACGCACGCATAGCGGACGGTCCAATGTCGCGCAGCGGCCATTCGCAGACACGTGGGTAGTTCTTTTAGGCTTACAAAATTTTTGGGAGAAAATTTCAACAAATTTTACGATAGACAGAACCAAATGTTGCTAAAATAATCGCTAGGCTACGTGTTTACCAACTATTATTCGTAAAACATGTCGTCGATGTCCAAACCACGAGATAGGCTAACTACCGATGGCCAGATGGTGACAAATTAATCTTTCAATTTGGCCAATGTCAAGAGTGACATGAACAAAAGTAACCCCATTCTACGGTATACATTCGTTGTATCAGAGGGAAAAAATTTATCTATAGGGTATGCAAAGAGTAATAATGTAGGTGCTGTGTGTGTAAAGAGAGGAGAGTGTATAAAATTAATTTTTATAAACACCATAAATAGCAATCAAATCTTCAAATCAATAAATTAATTATGAGACTGTTGGGGTCGATCGCCCCCGCCCCCCAATAGCCCCTCTGGATCCGCCTCTGGTATAGGCGACGGTTTTCTTGCTCTTCACTCGGACCACAGAATAGATAATTACCTGCACTTGAGTTTTCTTTGATGAAGTCGATCGTCTTTGATTTGGCGAAGTTTCTTGACAGGAGGTGCACGGGACATAATTATTGCTGCAACTTAACGTCGTTATAGAACGAAAACTTAATTATAAACGAAATTCTCGACAAAATGCCAATTATTTATTATTATTAACTATTAATCTTATTAATCTGTTTTCTACTATTATTGTTTTCCGATGGAAGTGAGTCAGTGACGCGACTCAAACCGTCAAAAGTCATGACGGCACATAAAGTAAGAAAGCATTTCATCGCTCCAGACGACTTAGGGCCTACCGTAATTCCCGTAAAACTTCTAATAAACGTTCCCGGCCTAGAGGCACGTTAAAACTTTAAATAGACCTGCAGAATACTTTAGCACAGACATAGCTGGAAACAAAAGTCAATATTTGCATGTACTCACCCCGTGTCCAGGATCTTGATATCCCTTGTCCAGGATCTTGATATCCTGTGCCCGCTTAAGGACCAATTATCGGGAAATTAACGTCTCCCTTACTTTCAACCATCTGAGCTTTACTTTACTTACCAAAACCCGCTGACTTTGGAAGTACTGAACTTTCGTTTACACTACTACTGTAATAATATATTATATTCATGTTCATTATTAATTAAAACTGACACACCGCAGTATGATTACAAGTCGTACTATGAACGGATGATTACAAGTTATTACAGAAGTCTAATTCAACTGTGGTTGGAGTTTGAGTGGAAATCTAAGGAAAATGTCATGAGGTCTTACAAGGTAATGTTATGCCCCATCCGGTAATGATGCAGAGGGAATCAGCAAAGCTTCCATCCGATGGAGTGGCCATGGCAATTGCGTTGAGGTAGTCGCTGAAGGTGACAGCAGTGAAGCCGATAACAGCTACGTCATTCGGGCGTCCAGGAGCGCTTATATTGAAATCAGGATGCTACTCAAGAATAAATGTAGCATATGTATGTATGCGAGTACTTTGTATACCTAGTTATACATGCATGCTTGTATTTATAATCAATCAATCAATCAATCACAATGTATATTTTGCAACCAATAAAACAGAATCGTCAGCTTTACATAATTATTGCAACTCGGCTACAAAAAGGAGGCCCTACAGGGCCTACAGGGATATAGAATCCCGCCAAGTAGGGAAACCAAATTACAGATTAAATTAGATGATTAATGGTGGCCTTAAAAGAAAGATAATCATTGCAAACATAATTGCAGTGATCAAGGGAACAGTGACAATTAAAGCGAAAAAAAACCCAGAAAAGAACCGAAATGAACCGTAAACAGGAAAACAAGGAAATGTAAATGTGCATGCATTTGTGCATGTGACAGCGTAGCCTACATATGTATGCCTATATGTATGCTTGCAAGTATATGGCTATCGTAATCGTATGCATGCATATTTCAGGCATGTATGTAGTCTATGTATGTATGCACATGCGCATGATTTTGTGAATGGATGTTTTTTCTGGCAATTTACATAACATCTCTTATGGACTTCGCGTCGTCGAGCGACTTCCACTAACATATGCAGCATCAGTTTGCGTGTCCACTGTCCACTGCATTATCGTCATTATAAAACTATGGAAACGGGCGCTATATGAAAAGGGCATATATCACATTTCATATATATTCATTCATTCATTCATTGGAGCATTTATATCGCGCCCCTGTATTATAACCTTTACTTGTTCCAGTTTCCTCGCTGTGTATTTATCCAGTTCGTCGAGTTTAATCCTCCTCATCTGCTGCATACTTTTCCACGCTTTATTCTTAGTTCTTCTGGCCTTCTGAACCTCCTTGTTAACCCAGGGACGTCTCTTGTTGGTTCTCTTTAAAGTTGGCACTGATTCTTCAATGACCTCTTTCATACAAGATGCAAACTGCCTACATCGTTCATGTAATTTCAAATCTGCCAATCTATTTGCCAATTCCTTGTCCCGAATTTTGCTTCTTACTTTGTCATAGTCTGGCTTGAAATAATTATGACGCTTCTGATATGCCTCTATTTCTGTTTCGTACTCTCCTGTGACGATGAATCTGATAATTCGGTGATCGCTTGTGCCAAACTCTTCTCCCACCATGACTTCTTCTGCCAGGTTCTCTTCTGTTGAGATAACTAGATCTAGTGTGTTATCCCCTCTTGTTGGCTCTGTCACATGCTGTGTGAGGAAGCTTTCATCCATGCATTCCAGGAATAGTTCATCCGCTTTGTTCTTTCCTTC
Organism: Aporrectodea caliginosa; assembly: GCA_020284085.1. Lineage (NCBI taxonomy): Eukaryota > Metazoa > Annelida > Clitellata > Crassiclitellata > Lumbricidae > Aporrectodea > Aporrectodea caliginosa. The sequence continues at coordinate 646,142 of JACEVL010000834.1, read as the reverse complement.
TCTTATCCTCCAGTCAATATGGTGATTAAAGTGATTAAACCCCCGACCTCTCGACTGTCAATCTGAGAGGTCGGGGGTTCAAATCTCCGCCAGGGCAGAAACTATAATACAAGATTATAATACAAGACATTTTTGTAGCCTCTCCTATCAGCTCCTGCAAACCACTGTCACTCTCTTTTGAAGAATCAGAAGAATCAGAATTTTCCTCTTCCTTCCACCCATGGTCAGTGGGGTTGTGTCATGGAGAGCTGTTGTCCACATTCTCGCTTGGAATACACTCCTTTTGAGATGTTGATCCAAAGCATCATTCGTTTGTGGAATTCTCTCCACATCCCATGTCTTCTGTGAGAACACCTTCATTAGTACAAATATCCAAATCATGACCCTTGATTCATATTTCAACCAGTGCTTTTGCGTAAGGATTTGCCACGAATTGAAACGATTGTCGAGTGTAGACATTGTCTGGGACCAGTATCGTGCATTGACAATAAAAGGAGAAACGAAGAACAGACACCTAAGAACGCGTATCTGCTACTGCCAGAGTCCCAGGAAATTGGCAGAAGTTCCTGGCAAACGTTGGTAACGAGAAGGAATTGTTCTTCTGACCCTCAAACTGCCTCTCTCTCTCTCTCTTCTTTCACAGGATCTGTGCTAAAACGCACCTAGAGGCATCCGGAATCTATATTATTTATAAAGTAAACAAGTGTCTGGAGCCGTTAGGTGTGCCAAACCAAATAAGTTGAGTTTTGAAGAATTTAGAGAAAGGCGGATAGAAGACGTCCATAAATGACCTCCATAAAAGACTCTCAAATAATGAGAGGGAGACTCGATGCGATCAGTTAGAATGAGTTGAGCAGAGAGAGGACGTAATCGGCAAAGAGGTGACCAGTAGCGGAGTGATTGGAAATAAGAGTAATATCTGCCGTGTACAGAGTGAAAAGAAGGGCCCTAAGACAGAGCCCTGCAGCACTCCTAAAAGGACAGGGACCCAGACAGAACTGGAGTTTCCACATATGATCATCTGGGAGCGTTCAGATAAGTAAGATTGAAACCAGAGAATGTGAGTTTCCTTAAGACCATAGGAGGATTCACGGCACTCGAGCAAGTTTTCGTGGTCAACCATATCAAAACTGATGAGACATCGAAAAGACTGAAAAGAAAGACATGGGATTTGTCAATAGCTGAATAGATGTCGGACAGCATAGAGAGCAGCAGAGAGTGACATGGGGAATTTACCCGCGGTAAAACCGGTAAATCCCGCGGTAATAGAGACAACAATTGCGGTAATACCGCGGTAATGGGGTTTACTCTCGCGGAGTCGCGGTAATACCGCGGTAATGGAGAAAGAGCCGGTGTCACGAAATAGAGTATCTCCATACATGAGCATCCCCCTTAGCGAAATGGAGTATTCGGTTTAGTTTGCATTTTTGGCGGTTTCTAAGTGTATTCAGTCGTACTGTTTGGATTTATTGTCCACATAAAATATTTTAATTAAGTCAGAAATAGTCCGGGCTTGGTCAATGCAAACTGTCGATAAGATAATCTGTTTTGGGTATGTCTTATTAATTAGGCCCCACAGAAATTTGCGCCAAGAAATTGAAAAAATTGCGCGGCAAAATTGCTAATTTTGCGCGAATTTTGCGCTAAGTAAAAATTGGTTATAATATGTACATTATTTTTCCATGAATCAGAGTGCCAAGTATTTAAGAGTGTTGTTGTTATTTAGTGTATAGTTTTGGCTTACTAGAAATTAGTTACACAACGTGCAGAATAGTTTCCCTCCACTTCGTGTGTAACGCCTACGAATTCATTCGCTCGATCACGAGCCAACACGTTAGCACTATGCGAAGATTCACGTACACTGTTGCGCGACTGCTTCTGGAACACACCGTCTAACGAATTTTGGCGCAGCGAAGTTTTAGAATTTTTAATTCTGTGAGTCTGTGCGCTACTAGCAGAAACATCTGTCTTTACTATTAATTCCTCTATTACTTCAATAGTATCGTCCCATTCAGTGGTAGCCACGATTGTCAATATTATTGTCGCCAAACGCCGTCGTTGCTATGTTGAATTTACCGTGCATCGCAATCGCTATTTACCCATTTAAAGCCAAACTGTGCATATAACGAATTACGAATAAAATCATTGATTTGATATGAATTTACCATGCATCGCAATGGCTATTTAGCCATTTAAAGTCCAATTGCGCATATTACGAATTACGAATAAAATCATTGATTTGATAATTTTTTGCGTAAAATTTGCGCACATTCTTTTTGCGCCATTGCGCGATTGTTAGATGCGCGAAAATTGCGCGGCGCAATCGCGAATTTCTGGAGGGCAAATAATGCAATCAGCAATGTAAGCTAAAAATTGCTTTTTTCTTTAAAATTATAATTGGTGAAAACTTTTTGCGGGGAATGTGATGTCGTGCTGCAGGGATGGGGTGGGGATGGGAGAAAAGCTGCGGGGGATGGGGCGGGGATGGGGAACACTTACTTATTGCGGGGCGGGGATGGGGACGAGATTGTCTCCCCACATCACTCTCTAATTTGAAGTTCATCAATTATTTGACCATCAAAGGTTATGACATGATCAAGGCAACCGCCCAGAAGGTGGGTAGACTCACCCATGTGCTGGCGTAGGCGTAAACCAAATTGAGCAAGGATGTCGAGATCGAGATAGCGCACTGTGATGAGGAGGCAGTGATGAGGAGGAAAGGTCTTCGACGTGCAGGTTGAAGTCTTTAATGACTAGTGGTTGGCTATTGCGAGTAATAAGAATTTACAGAGGCGAAGTAAATTCCTCAAACAACTGGTCAGAAGGATGCACTGAACCTGTTCTGTAGATGGTTAGAATGGTGACTGAGACACGGGAAGTGGCATGACTCAGGCAGAAAGCCTCAACTGACTTTATGGGAACATCGAGGATCACTGCTGAGAGTCGTAGAGATGTCCAATAGTAAGCGCTCATATCACAAAACGCTCTTATTAAAATAAACCTGCGATATCATTTGACTATGTCCCTATCTGTGCGCTCTTTTGTGCCGCGCCTATGTGCGCGCCCTTACAGATGTAAACCCGCTTTTTCTATCGTTAGGCATATTTGCCCAAAAGTCCATTGTTCACTTCCAGCAGGGTTTTCTCGATGTTCGCCATTTCCTGCGTTGAATTATGGCCTAGATGACATTAGATGTATATATATTTTCAACATATTCATTGCAATAACAACAACTGATACAATTGTAACTAGGGGTGGGCAACGATTAAAATTTTTAATCGAAATTAATCGCACGATTAAAATTTTTAATAACGCGATTAATTTTTAACGCATGTCACAATAGATAACAAGTAGGCAACTACTCTACCGACTCTAAGTAAGTTTAGTTACGTAAAATAAGCGCTATGTAAATGCTTGCAGTCAATAAACAAAAAGCAAACAAAGCTTTTACTACTTGTTTTTACTTTTTAGTTTTTACTTTAAAATTTAAAGTTAAAACTGGGCGTTTTATAAAAAATTATTTTAGCGCATTTCTAGAAATAATTGGGCACAGTGACAATCACGTTAAAAAATTGGGCACAGTGACAATCTGCGTAAAAAAATTTAATCGCGTTAATTAACCCCAACAGCAAAGTCATATGGTAAACATGTGTTAGCCATATGACAATTTTGCCCATATGGGCTCTATATGGCTTACATATGGTACATCCATATGTTGTATGTCACATGCATACCATACAAAATCTACATTATCAATGCTTACAAAAATTGCAAGAAAAGCGTGAGAATATCAAGTCCCATAGGCCTATAGATGTTGATGCTAATGAAGGAATACTAATCAAAATAAAACTTCCGAGCAGTCATGCTTTAGAGCAGCAATATGCAGCTGCACGTGTAGATCTCCGACGCTCATATTATTGCAGCAATGGAGACTTGCCGATACTTGCTGAGTGACCTCTCAATTTTGGGCCACACGCAAGCACGCGCTACACATACGCACGCACAGACACACACACACACACACACACACAAACACCGTGGGGCGCGGTGGTGTAGAGGTATATATGTTCGGTGCCTTGCAACCGGAGGGTTGCGGGTTCGAATCTACCCCAAGCCGCCGCGTAGGGACCCTGGGCAAGTCCTTCACTCGCAGTTGTTCATGCGCTTCGGCGTGAAACTCCGATTCAGTGTCCGCGCGCTGTAGAAGGGAGCGCCTCTGAGTAGAAATCTTGAAGGGGCGCTATATAAATATCTTAAATGAAAATGCAAATGAAAATGAAACATACACGCCTTAAACCGGTATTATAGTCGATAGACAAAAAACAGTTTAACAATTTTATTGCAAGACATTGCCACATTGGCACACAGTTGATTGTGACGATGCATGCCTCGACTGCAGCTCATCTTCAAGATGCTATATGCTGCATAGGCTACTGCAGGCACGTAACGAGACTTAAATTCAAGAGGAGGCAACTTCACAGACCATTGGCAAAATCCTGGTCATTGGGGTCATTGGTCAATAGAAGTTCCAGTATATGAAGAAGCAAGAGGAGACAACTGCCTCCTCATGCCTCAATGTATAACTATATGCTATATGATATGCATATGGCTTCTTTATGTAACCACCTTACCTACACCAGTTGTATACCACATAGATATAAGATGGCTTACGAATCTGCATTTCATATAGAAGGCAGATCTGTCTATATGCTATATGATATGCATATGGCTTCTTTATGTAACCACCTTACCTTCACCATTTGTATACGACATAGATACAAGATGGCTTACGAATCTACATTTCATATAGAAGGCAGATCTGTTATAACCATCTAGAATTCTAGATGCTATGTGGTAGGTCATACAGGTGAACAAGCTTTTTCAGCTGCTAGACCAAGTTTCCATTTCTAGTGTATCTCTGTCCTCCTTCCTGTCTGTCTGTCTGTCTGTCAGTCAGTCAGTCAGTCTGTCTGTCTGTCTGTCTGTCTGTCTGTGTCTGTCTGTCTGTCTGTCTGTCTGTCTGTCTGTCTGTCTGTCTGTCTGTCTGTCTGTTTGTCTGTCACACCTCTACTTGGTGATCCATCATACTTGCTTGGCTTGTATACCATTTGTAAACTATTTCTACTAATTGTGTCTGGCCAGCAATTTTTTTACCTACAGATCTGCCCTCTACATGAAAGGTCTCAACTGTCTGTCAATCGTCTGTCTGTCTGTCTGTCTGTCTGTCTGTCTGTCTGTCTGTCTGTCTGTCTGTCTGTCTGTCTGTCTGTCTGTCTGTCTGTCTGTCTGTCTGTCTGTCTGTCTGTCTGTCTGTCTGTCTGTCTGTCTGTCTGTCCTCTTTCCGTATCCACCATAGGTGTTGACTAGCCTGGATGGTGACTTGATCATGGCTTGGCTTTGGTATGCAATCAGTGCATTAGATAGCAGTTACTAATTAATAATAATAATAATAATAATAATAATAATAATAATAATAATAATAATAATAATAATAATAATAATAATAATAATAATAATAATAATAATAATAAGAAGAAGAAGAAGAAGAAGAAGAAGAAGAAGAAGAAGAAGAAGAAGAAGAAGAAGAAGAAGAACAACAACAACAACAACAACACAATCGTAAGGCCAGAGATTAACAGGGTAGAATGAGCTATTGGTGTCAGACGACGTCGGCGGAGCCCATTTCCAGTCGCTGGGCCAGCCAGAGCCCACGGAGAACACCGGCCCTGCCTAATAACAGTCCGCGAACGGGGAACAAGGATCTCAGCATGTGCCGCTGCCCGCTGTGCGAAGAAAGCAGAGGCGCTGTACTCCTGTGGTAAGGCGGCAAGCTGCCTTAGCCTACGGGGAGCCAGGCCTTCAGTGGAATGGTTAGCCAACCCTATCTAATTTCCACCCGAGATGAACTGACCAAGTTTCTCTATCCCTCACTTTCTGAAACCCCACGCACCGCATATAGATTTACACGCGCGCGCACGCAGACACAAACACACACACACACACACACACACACACACACACACTGCGACACGCACACGTGTGCGTGTGTGTGTGTGTGTGTGTGTGTGTGTGTCTGCGTGTCACCATCCAGGCTAGTCAACACCTATGGTGGATACGGAAAGAGGGTCTTCTTATTGTATTTAATCATTTATAAAGCGCTTCTCATAGCATAAGCCTTTCAGCAGCGCTCCCAGTGCGAGGTACTCCGAGGAAAAAGGAAGGTTTTAAGGTGAGAGAAAGAGGTAGTGATGCTACTAGAGAAGATTGTAGAGCGAGAGAAGGAGGAAGTCGATTCCATAGAGAGGGACCCATGCACACAAAGGACTTTGATTGAGCCCGACTGCGATGACCGTACAGTGTCACACACACACGCACGCGCGCACACATATAAACACAAATACACGCATAATTATATAATAATTATGTGCGCGCGCGTGTACATGTGCGTGTGTGTGTAAATGTGTGCGCGCGTGCGTGTGTGTGATACTGTATGGTCATCGCAGTCTTAAGTAGTCATGTTGCTTTTCTCAACGTCTGACCACTTTCTCCCATTCCTTTGTTCATCAGCGGAAGAAATCCATCTTTCTACAAAATTAACATCTGCCTTAGTTTTCAGGTCTAAAGATTTAGGCTTCTAATATGCATGAAGCTCGAGATCTCTATGTAGTCGACATAGTCCTACAATAGGCCTACAATGCCCTACATGTTGTCGCTAGTACGGGTTCGAATCCAAGGAGACAGGCTAGTAGCCTATAAGATTTTTGACCAGCTTCTTAAAATGTTTTTTACTACGATTTCACTCGAAGCGACATCGATCGAAGTATAATTGTGGGTATTGTCTGGGACTATTATTAGCCTACGAATAGTCCTAGGTATAGTTAGATTCTGTTTAACGGCACTCTGTCACGGCGATGCCAATAGGGGTGTAGGCTATTGTGGTAACTGCTACAGATGGGAAAAGGATTATGTAGGCCGAATCATGTTTTACAGAGTAAACCATACAGTGTGATTAATATTATTCTACCATAAGTACTCATTGTCTGTAAACGCGGATGGCGAATATTTATAGTAAAAAAATTAAAATCAAGAATTGATCGTGTGCATCCTCCATTACCTACGTCCCTCTGTCTATACAGTAATTGAATACACGGGTGGAATAAAGCACTAAGTGCCATTATTTCTTTTATACGCTTTTCGCGTGTTTCCTGTAGATTGGTCTCTCATCTATGGAAGAAAGCACTAATGATCATTAATTCCAGTAAATAGTAACGTTTCATTCGCCATATGGCAGCACCCTATCAGTCACACGTAAACAAAAATGGACGCTCGCGCAGAGGACGCTAATTCATTGTCTTCAGAAGTTAATATTACTTATTATTCGTCACAGTCTAGTGATGAAACGGAATACTATGATATTGATTCGGAATTTGAAAGGCAGAGTGCAAGTCGTGCTAAGGAAAAGGCAAGATTCGGACAAAACACGAGGACTTATGGTCGGATAACACGAGGAAGCGAAGGAAGAATGCGGTTAGGATAATACTTGTAAAATATAGTTTCTATTCAAATAATAATGCAGTAGAAAATAGTATTTCTTCTGGGAAAAATGCCAGAATGCTTTATAACATCCTTATATTAATGATATTATTGAAAACTCAGGACTTGTGCTATTTCACACCAACCATAATAGGCAAGCATGCAGGCGGGTAAGTAAACAAATCCCTTAACGGTTTCATGTTGTGAATACTAATTGACAAAATAACGAAATTCATGGTCAAATAGCATACTGAAACGTACTAACACATCATATTGGTTCTAATGATCAATGGAAAACATAATTTGGAAAAACAAATTTCATATCGATTTTACTCGATATGACTTTTTTGTACTTAGTGCTTTATTCCACCCGTGTATTCATTTATACTGTTATTCTGGTCACGATCTGCGACCACGATCACACAACCGTGTTCTTTCTAGATTTGATTCCCTCACCAGGCGCGGTTTCTTGGCTAGGATGCTGCACAACTAGGCTAGTGTGGTTTTAGTTAACTTTCACTAACTTTTCTGCTACTATTCGATACTTTTGAATGTAAAGCGCCGTGCGTTTGCAGCGTCTAATAAAGAACACACTTGCTCACTTACTTATTTCGCTGGATTCATGAATGCTGCGTGTACCTCTTTCCGTTTCCGTTTTGGCGCATGGCCTGATAATCAGACCTCCATCAATTTCTGTTTTTGTAGCTGTGAAACTAAATCAACATGACATTGACATATCAACAAATGCCTTGTCGATTCAATGCTATTAAGTTCTATCACTAATATTTATTGGTGAACAATAATTGCAATCGTCCGAGTTACTTAATTGATTGCTTTTTTATTTGTGGGCACTGTGCACCTTAATAGGTGTAACATTTCGCTGCATATTGTGTTGTTATCACCTTTGTAAGTATGTTGCACAGTTAAGCTTCTGTGTAGGCTTCTTGAAGAGGTGCTATAGAAATTTCCTTAATGAATAAATAAGACATTGAGTGATGAATTTGTGGGCTGTGTACAAGACTATATTAATAAATATAAAACAAGGCTGGTCAAGACGACATCAGAGTATCTTGACCTTTATTAAATGTTTATGTGAACTGAAATGTGGTAAAGCTGCAGGTGTTGATGGCATAGGACCTGAACAACTTATATGCAGACCTAATGGCTAAATCTTTGCTGACTTTACTGTTTAACAGCAAATTGCATTATGGATATGTACCAAGCATCTTGGTGGTGGCAAAATCACTGGAGTGGAATTACAGAATTATGCTGATGATGCTCAGCTTTCATTGCTTTGTCACCAAGGGATCAGTCCAGCAAAGTAATACTTGGAGTGCCTCTCTTCAGTGCATCCATGGTTCTGCTTCAACGGTCTGGACATGAACCTGATCCTAATTCAACTTCAACTTTCATTACTTGAGCCTAATCCAAACCCCAGTCTGAGGCAATCATGTATGGCTTATGCCAATGACTGCACGCTTTCCCTTCTCATTCTAGCTTTGACACTTGGGTCACTATGGACAGTTATCTCATTCCAATGTCTTAACAAACCTTTGCAAATCTTGTTTCTATCACATTGGGGCAATAAGTCGCACAAGGTCTGCTTAACCAGACATGTCACAGACCATAGGCTGTTCTCTTGTCTGCTCTTGCCTTGATTGTGCCAACTCTGTGTTTGTAGGCATATCAGACCTGCAACAGGCTTCAACACATCCACAATACTCTGGCTCGGTCGGCTGTAATGGCTTTCTGTTTAGTTCGGAATAAGATTGAAACTGGCGTGTCTGACCTATTAAGCCCTCACATTGAGCACTCCTATCTACTTCCAACCACTAATTTCTCCTTACATCCTGCCCCACAGTCTGCCATCTTCGGTTACGGGTCTTTTGGTTGAGCCTAGATGTAGCACAGTCATGGGCCTTCGTGCATGCAGTGTTGATACCCCCAGGGTATGAAATTGACTACCAATGTTTATCCATTGCTCAAACTGCTTTTCTTCTTTCAAGAAAAGCATCAGAACTCACATTTCTCATTGGCTTTGAAACAGGTGGATATCTAACTGCACTTCCATGGCAACTGACTAACTGCGCCACCCTATTCGCATTACTGTGTGCATTAAAAATGTTTGTAATAATAATAATAATAATAATAATTCTTGTGTAAAATAAAATTGGTTATCTATCACATAGTAGCAACTACAATGATATAATACTTAGTTCTAATATTGCAAAGTTGTTTGAGATGTACCTTTTTTTTAGCTGTATAACAGTTATCTGTATTAATCTGACCTTGCTGAAAAGCAAACTACTCGTCATTTTGATTGCAAAAGACAGTTTAAACTGAGGATCAGTGAAATAATTTGAAAATTTTACAAGTCTGTTATAGTATCTCTCTAAAGATTGCATGGATGAAATTGTTTGGTTGCACTTATTTGATGCACATTGATAGCCACTACTCGTCTTTGCATGTTAACGTGTTTTATATACCAAAAGTCAGATTGCAAGGTTGACACATACATGGAACAGAATATTTTAGAGGATTTGAAAGTAAATGACAAAAATGATTGATGAACATTTTTGTGTATGTTGGTTGTTTACCGATTCTGACTGACATTGATGTTACTCAGTATTGTGGAAGTTAATCTACAGTAATAACACCGTACTAACTGGGCTGCATGCATTGTTTGCACAACGACAGAAAGATACTTCGTGAGAACTATGAGATGTTACAAAATTGTAACAGTGTCTTCAGAGCAAATGTTAATTAAAGACGTTTACTTCCCAGTTAGTTAAGCTGCTTATTTTTTCTCATGGTATGTGTCTATTTTTCTGTTGTTTCTCCTTCGTTGTATGTTTGTTACTTTTGTGTTGCCAACTTGTCATGAATAAAGTTTATATACATATATTTTGACATGGAAAGTTTGACAGGATTATAGAATGCAGACGTTCTACTGATGTGCATTCAACTTGGAAAGTACATCAGCAGACCATCTGTGTTCTACATGGTGTGCACATAATGTAGATGTCCTGATTACTTATGCAGGTATATGGATACATATGGACACCATATAGATTGCATATGAAATGCAGATTGATTGACCATCTGGAATCTATATGTCATACATATGGTGTAGATAAGTCGGTTACATATAGACAACCTAGAGATTGCATATGAAATACAGATTGATTGACCATCTGGAATCTATATGTCATACATATGGTGTAGATAAGTCGGTTACATATAGACAACCTATAGATTGCATATGAAATACAGATTGATTGACCATCTGGAATCTATATGTCATACATATGGTGTAGATAAGTCGGTTACATATAGACACCATATAGATTGCATATGAAATGCAGATTGATTGACCATCTGGAATCTATATGTCATACATATGGTGTAGATAAGTCGGTTACATATAGACAACATCTAGATTGCATATGAAATACAGATTGATTGACCATCTGGAATCTATATGTCATACATATGGTGTAGATAAGTCGGTTACATATAGACAACATATAGATTGCATATGAAATACAGATTGATTGACCATCTGGAATCTATATGTCATACATATGGTGTAGATAAGTCGGTTACATATAGACAACATATAGATTGCATATGAAATACAGATTGATTGACCATCTGGAATCTATATGTCATACATATGGTGTAGATAAGTCCGTTACATATAGACAACATATAGACTGCATATGAAATACAGATTGATTGACCATCTGGAATCTATATGTCATACATATGGTGTAGATAAGTCGGTTACATATAGACAACATATAGATTGCATATGAAATACAGATTGATTGACCATCTGGAATCTATATGTCATACATATGGTGTAGATAACCTCCTACCATATGTATGCCATATCGATGCTGTATCAAGCCCAGATGACTTTCACATATGCAATCAATATGGGCTATCGGGTGCAAACCAGATGAATCTAGGGATCATTACCATATGGGATCGCATATGATGCCCATATGGGGACCATATGCCATTGTTGTTGGGGAATTAACGCATTAATCGCGTTAAATAACGCGTTAAATGCCCAGCCCCAATTGTAACGTTAGCCTATTTAATGTTATCAGTAGAAATTATGACCTCACATTTTTGACAAATAATTAATTCATCTTCGCTGTGCGTGAAATTATGCAGCAAAGAAATTTTATTTTGAGTAGAAATAGTAAAAATTTACAAAGTACCTTGCTAATCATTTCGAGATTTCTGCAGACACAGGTAGAAGTGATTTCGCATAGGGCTAGGCGGCATACAATTCCACGCTGATTAGTGCCTCCAACAATAGAGTATCCGCTTCTGAAGAATTACAGCAGACATTATATAGACTTATTCATTCATTACTTGAATTTGTATAGCGCCTCTTCAAGGGAACTACTCAGAAGCGCTTCAAACCCCAGCGCGGCCGAATAGGACCATTTTAAGTTGAGAGAGGAATGCCTGAAAATGGGTTCTAGGAAGGGAGCGGAGTGCCAGAGGGAGGTCATTCCAGGTCGAGGGACCAACCACAGACAAGGCACGGCGCTGCTTGGTGGAGGTGCGAGCAAAAGGGACAGAGAGAAGACCATGTTCAGCGAACGGAGGGAGCGCGAGCCCGAGCACTGAGAGAGGGGCCTCAAAGCTCGATAAGGTAAGCAGTAGCGGCGAGGCAGCGCAATCCTATACTCGATTCGCTGCCTAAGGGGGTGCCAGTGACAATATCAGGCCTAAACAAGTAGGCTACAAACAAAACAGAGACAGAATCTGAAGGGGAACAGTCCCACCTGCGATCGACAGAAATTTACACAGATGTTATAATGAATGTGAAACAAAAATTAACATAATACGCCCTTTGTCTCGATTTGCGAAATTAACGCTCAGCGACCATACTTACTAGGAAACGATTATAGTAGAGTAAATTAGGCTGCTTAGCTTGTACATACAAACTGCACTGTTCCACATTCTTAATGCAACGTTGACCGATAACTCCGGTGTCAACTTTCGACCCATGATTCGACAATAGGGCCTATTTATCAGCAAGTGTCGTTCCTAACCTTCGGTATGTGTTAGAAGATCATACAAAATGTCTGCATGCACACTTGAAAGCGTGTGGTCGTAGGTGTCATAAGTTTCAAGTTTCTAAGGCTCCACGAGAAAGCTAAGCTGGGGGGAACCATCGTATTCACGAGGGCTGCAAAGCAGAATTAATCATGTCCACAGTCATGTTCATGTTCGCATCGGAGTGCCTAATTAATTATGATGATGAGCGGAAAGATGCGAATTTTTTAAAGATTTCAATGTTATATATTGTATTTGAACATACATGGGACCTCCGACGCAGTCAGCAGTCGTCACACCTCGAGTGCTTGAGATAAGAGATGCTCCGCATGATTGAACGAGATTCTCTCGCAGCGACAGCATATACGGGTAGTCGGTGATGTCAGCATCGCTTCCACCGATAATATGCTGCATCTCATCGGAACCCACAACTACAAAATACGCACAGTTGGTTGGTTAGTTAGTTATCTCGACACTTTATACAGTGCCTTTAAGGTAGGCCTACCCCAACAAAGAAGTGGCCTATACTGATCTAACCAATGTCGAATTCAATAAAAAACGAAAGGGTTTCTTAGTTTATGAAAAGTGTTCCGATAATCAGAAAGAATCACCATTGGTGGCCTATAGCTCATCCAATGGTAACAATGAAATATTATGGTAACAATGAAATAAGTGCAGGCTGTGCAGCCTCATCAAAGGCCTGACTCCAAAAATCTTAAGGAATATTGAATTGTAGAAACACGATGTTAGGTCTAGACTACTGGATAAAAGAAACAATAGATTCCTGACTTTTCAATACAACATGAAAGCATAATCAATTTGATATGAATTTAGCAGCGGCTATGACGAGCTATGGTGAAAAATGTTGATTTAATATATTATGGAAAAATTATGGATTTCTTGAATCATAATTTAAGATGTTTAGTTATGGCCAGCATAATAATCGAACTGCGTCCGCTAAATGTGTTTGTGTTTAGAGAGATAGGTGGCTCTAATTATCGATCATCTGAAAAGATAGGTCAACATAACAATAGCGATTATAGCATAACATTAGGATAAGCCACGCACACAGGTTTGCTACGGTATTTCTACGAAGGGCCTTCTTGAAGAGGTCGCATTCCGCTCCTGGCAGCCAATTATCTTTAAACCCCTCTGAATCACAGAGGCGCTCACTCTCTCTAGCGACAGACTCAAGTTGAACGTGGCCGTGTCTACAATGAGGCGCCAATTTGGTCTGTCTTCAGCCTTCTTCCAGGCAGTGTTGAGACCCATGTTAGCAGTCATCAGATCTTTCTCAACGACTCTAGTCCATGTGGTCCTAGGTCGACAACGTGGTCTTTTCCAATCAGCGTATACCCCAGTCCTAGTTACCCACATCCTTTTATTGTAGTCAATTTGTTAGATTTTAACAGGAGCTTATAAAAGAGCCAGTCTTTTAATTTGGTATCTCCCAGTGGCGTAGCAAGGTTTTTTGGGGGGCCTTGTGCAGAGCTTCGGTGGTGGGCCCTCCCCCTTGAACCCCCTTCGATTTCAAACAAAAAGCGCTGTGCAATAATCGCTGTTGCATACAACATAAATAAGGCCAGACAATCAAATTGGACAATTCACAAGTGTCAAGTCTACGGTAGCCTAAAAAGAGGAATCCTAGGCCCCACATGTTGTTAGAGGTCCCCCTTCTAGTTCCGAGCTAACTAGAGAAAAGTCTAGGGTATGATAAAATATCTCGCTTTATTTACAAGTTCAAACAGAAAAATATACAAACGTATTCCATGTGCAAACGTTGGAACGATACAGGAAAACCATTGCAGCTCCTCGTTCAACATCAACACGAAACCGACGACAAAAGATAGAAAACCTGGTGCGGTTTTAAACTACCTTAACTAAATACAACTCGAGACTTGACGGTCTTAACTAAACCAAGACCTCGTCAGGCCAAAACCTTTCCCGTCAAGCTCTCTTAACTAACTGCCTCGTTCCTCTATCAACATTAGAGGAACGAAACACGAACACCAGATGTCTCTAAAACTAGTCATCCGCGACAACACACCTTCTTAGCAACTATTCAAGCAGAACATTGCCGACCTTAACAATAGTGCATAAATATTCCACTTATCAGGGAGCAACATACAACAATGTAAAAGTTAAAACGTTTGTTTGCGCGCTTTCTCACATGGGCAAAAAAATATCCACCACTTTTGAAGTGTCAAGCTTTTTTGGCATGTTTATTTTCTACTGGCAACATTGCCAGGTCGGCGGTCGCCCAGCCGCTCTTCTGACATGGTAGCCTACTTCGTAAATTAATAGTTGGTGAATGAGCTTCAGTTTTGAAAACGATCGTTCACATGTCGCAAGCTAGCTAGGCAAAGTCAGTAACAACATGTAGGCTTAGGCAGTGCAGACATAACTGAATGTAGGCCTACACGGCAGAACATAATAGTCTATGAGTAACAGTTGCTCAATTTCGAAGATGGTTGACCTCTTTGACACCTTTGAACCAAAGCTTGAGCAAAATGACAACAGCTGAGCTGAAAAAGCAAGCGAAATGTCGGTATCATGCTGATTAGCTAACAATTCGGCCGCTTCATACAGATCGTCAGACATCCAATAGGCAACAGAGCGCTAAACGTTGCAGCCAACGAACTAAGGCTGAGGAATCGCTGTGTGATTTGTCCACTATTGAGTGCGTACGCTGTACATGCAGATTTAAATAAATAAATAGTAGAGATTTGAGTGCCGTAATTTTCAGGTAGTCGATGACCCGAACCAACGATTCAGAAGCACTTGCCCGTTTTGAATAGGCCGCTACGCCATTTAAGGTCCCCGTGCACGGACCGTTCTAGCCCGATATTTGTAGATCTCTGAAATAAGCCACCTTCAGGAAGCGAACAGCGTTCTTGCACATAAGAGCATGAGACGCAGCCTACGCTCTCACCGATGTAGCTAACTGATTTGATTACATTCTGAAAGGAAAGCCCCTCTGACGGTCTGACCGCCGGGCCCTTTTGCCGCCGGGGTCCTTGTGCATTGCACAACCTGTACAACCCATTGCTACGCCACTGGTATCTCCTGAAGGCGTTGCTATTTAAAACTATGTAATTGTTGTTGTTAAAGTTATAAATTACAAGAGCGACACCTTGAAATTGGGGACCAGTGAAAGAGTGCCAAACACGAAATGATTAAAAGTCAATGAAACACTATGCTTCCCACTTCTGATGCAGACTGCAAGTCTGACTCAAGATTATTAGCCTTGTAGTTGTAATATTCCCCAATTTCTATAGCGCCTACTTAAAATAAATAAATCAGAAGGGTTCAGAACGTGACAGTACAAAACCACGATCGAAGAAAACGGAGCTCTTACAAAAAAGAATCATAGACTATAGAAGAAGCGTTGATACCAACCTCGCAGAGTCAAACACAACAACAGCAGGATCTTCATGGTTTATAACTATTCAATTCAATTCAATTCAAATCAACTAAACTGTTTCGTAGAACACAATGAATACCTAAGAGAATCAGACAGTTTTATACCCAATGCTTTCGATGGCCCGCTATGATAAAGTTACCCTATCAAGCAGGTGGTCGGCGGAAAGAGATAGCATTGGTGACGTGACAAAATGATAAAAAAGTGAGATGTAGAGATTGTGCTCAGGGCAAATCTAGGTTGAGAACACGACCTTAAGTAGTAGTGATACTTAGCGCAAGTCAGCTGACCTTCGGTCAACCGCCAGATGGCTAAGTTCAGGCTAGATCTAACGCTATGCGCTTAATGACCTCTATGTACGTGAGTCTTTGTTTGGTTTCCTGTTGAGCGGACATTTTTTGATGTATTGTATTGTATTGTATTCAAACATTTATAAAGCGCCTCTCATAGGGTGAACCATTCAGAGGCGCTCCCAGTGCGCAAGGCCACAAGAGAAGAAAAAGGTTTTGAGAAAAGCAAAGGTGGAAGAGAGGTTACTAGCTAGAATTCGAGAGCGAGTAGATGGAGACAGCGCATTCCAAAGAGAGGGACCAATTGAGTTAAATGAACGGAACTGGGCCATAGCTGTTCTAGTATGAGGAACTAAAAGGTCAAGCCTGTTTGATGAGCGTAGTGGTCGATGGAGGAGGCTGAAAGAGGCCGGAGTAATACATCAGCTAAATATTTTGGGGCAAGACCCCTTTGTGCCTTGAAGACTAAAATGAGGATTTTGAATTTAATGCGAGCAGAGAGAGGAAGCCAGTGCAGTTGTTCAAACATGAAGGCAAAAATGTGAGAGTACCGTGGTAGGCGTGCTATTAATCTGGCGGCAGCCTTTAGGACAGACTGGAGAGGTGAAAGACGAACCTTAGGAAGACCAATGAGAAGGGAATTACACTATTACAGTAGTCAATTCGGGAGCATATGAAAGCGTGAACCATAGTGGTGAAAACAGAAGATGAGACAGAACGCCGAACAGTCCTAAGATGCCTTAAATGAAAATAAGAAGAACGTGTTAGGTTTGAGATATGGTCTTTAAAAGAAAGGGAGCTATCTAGCGAAACGCCCAGATCACGTACAGTTGAAGAAAAGGAAAAGTGCGGGAAAATTTCTTATGGTCTTATCCTTTTCGATTTAATCATTAAAAAGTAACAATTAGGTTGAGGTTTGCGGTAAAAACTAGAAAGGGTTTGTCCTCCGGTAACATAGATACGGGTGATTGTGATTAAGAAAGGAAGTCGCACAGGAAACGGCTGTTAAATCGATGATTGTAACAGCGCCATTTTCCTAGATTCAGACAATTACCGCCTGAGGGATAGCCTTGAGTGATCTCAACGCTATTGTATCGAACCCGTAGCTGTGTCTGTTAGGATCTGCATTCCCATATTGCAGCTTGGCCTAGTGAGGGGTGTCCGTAATAGTCCTGTGTAGTTAAAGTGTGATCTTGGGTTGACTGTGTTTGATTGCCTTTGTATAATTCTGTTTAATACGCCAAGAAGCTCCTGAAAGAGAGACCAGAAGAGTTGACCCCTCCCTGGAAGCAGAATCCAATATTTGGCTGCAGGCCAAAATATTGCAATTGAAGCCTTTGGTGCAATAACCAGGTAAGTGCAAAATCATAGTTTTCGGCAAATCGAGTTTTAATTTTTTTTGCTCTTCAAAAGCTTGCCGTTTCGTCCAGGAAATAGATAACGACAAAATTTAAAAAGTATAGGCTAAGGTGCATCTAATCGTAACTGATCATAAAATAAAATTATTAAAGGCTGGCTGTTGCTAATTATTATTTTATGGGCAAATGAACAAGAAACCTGGTTATTGCACTGAAACTTCGCTGTAGTTCTGGAACTTTTTTGGATGCAAGAATCACATATGTCAACTAACCTGGTTATTGCACTGAAACTTCCCTGCAGTTCTGGAACTTTGTTGGATGTAACAATCACATATGTTAACTAACCTGGTTATGGCATGGAAACTTCCCTGTAGTTTTGGAACTTCTTTCCATGCAAGAATCATGTATGTGAACAAAATTTGTTGTTGCATGTAAATAATAAAGCAACTTTCGTGTGGTGCTGGAAACTTATTTACATGTAAGAATCTAATATGTGAACAAACCTTGTTATTGCATGGAAATGATAAACATTAGAGACATGAGCCAGAAGAAGGTAACTGAATGACACCGATTTTTCAAGAAATCATCAATCGGATATTTATAAACTCAAACACAAAAACCAGAACTGTTTCATTCGGATGGTGGTTTCTTTCTATGCGTGCTGTATAATGATGAGACGTTTAAATAAGACATGTTAAGCCTCGTTTGTCACACCACATTGAGGAAAAACTGTTAAACCAGAGCCATAAATCAAAGTAAGTATATATGTTGATATAGACCCAAATAGTTTTCTTTAAGTTCGTGAAAATGGCTCAATGGTCTCCATCTAGTGGCAGAATATTGTTATTATATCCTTACTTACTTCGCTAATGCATCCGACAACGTATATAACTGGCTCACGGTTGCGTGCAATAACCAGGTTTGTTCACATACATGTCTATTGCTCGCAACCGAGAGGCTATGATCTTTTATGCAATAACCGGGTTTGTTGACTTATCTCATTTATGCACGCAATCATGGCACCGGAATGCGAAAATTCTCAAAGCAGGTAAGTTGAGTTGCCTGGTTATTGTCCTACCTACTCCCTTAATTTTGTGGCTACCAGCTTGAAATTTACACCATAGATGCGCCTCTACGTCAGGAGCATTTTAAGCTAACTTTCACGATAACCAGGTAAGTCGACTTACCTGGTTCTTGCACCAATGTCTTCAATTACAGTCTCAGAACGCTTCTCTGAGAACGGCTTTAGATGAAAGCCTAAGAATAGGTCGCGAACGGGAAGATTCGAATCCTGGTCGATCGGACCAATCGACTGTTCCCAAACCGGGAACCGCAGACAGAAGATGTCCGCCTTACACTCCATCTGGTAATGTAGAAGTAGGCCCTGGTAATCAGGCCCGTCCCTAGGCATACGCTGAATACGCAACCGCGTATACGGGCCCCGGCGATTCCGCCGAAAGTTAGGGGCCCCCAAAATCCCATTTATGAAAAATAATAATAATGGCATCACACGCCGCATAAGTCTAAATTAAGTGCAAAGTAACAAATGAATAAATTATTGAAGTATTTAATATATTGCTTGTGACATCAGTTGGGAAATAAAAGTCGGCATTTGACCTTACAGAAAGGTTAGCAAGCTAGATGAAACTGGAAACCTTGTCTCTCTGGCTGAGTGAAATCTACAAAGAGATGTTAAATTTGGGTGTTGAAAGAAAGATTTGGTCCACAGTAAATTCAAGTCGGAGGATGTTTGATGTGTGTGACACGAGCAATATATAATTCTACAGAGAGTCGTGGGACATTAAGATAAGAGACCCAGACCCAGTCCGGGTCACCTAATTATTAATACAGCTGTAATATATATGTATGTAGGCTAATATATATATATGTAAGTTTATATATATACATATATACGTAAATGCATAATATTCACTATTCAGTGTCCGGGTTCAGAGCTGAAAGAGAGACTAGATCAGTTCATCTCGATACCCCATTAGAGTTTACAGAGGATTACAAATAAATTTTAATTAAATAAATAAAATTGATAAATAAAGCTGTCTTTTTCCAAGTCACCAGCTGGAAGATGCGACGGTGAGTACAATTAAACAGTGCAAGTGCAAATTCACATTACTTTAACTGTTGATACAGCGTTTCACATTTAATTCAGTTGGGGCGGGGAGATGGTCAATGGTAACCATCTGGCACGAAGATCAGAAGGACGCGAGTTCGATACCTGCTAGTTCCATAAGGTTGACGCAGCCTTCAACTTCCTAGCTAGGGCGACTGTAAAATGAGCAGTAGGACAAATGGCGCCTTGCAGGCTGCAACATTGTTAAATTTAACTCCTGTTAAACTTGCTATAATCTGTTACTACCCAAATTATCATGCAATCTTACTGCATAGGGTGAAAGTGCCATTTATCGTCATAAGCGAGATTTTTTAAGCGTTCGACAACGATTTAAAAATATAAACATGTCACCTGTGACTCTGAAATTTTGCAGTCACTAAAAACCCGCTCGCATCTTCAGTTGACGAATATAAGTGTTTTTATGACTGCACCTTATGCGTTACAAACAGTAGTTTTATCCTAATTTTGTCATATTTTCAGTTACCGTCTTGATTTTTCATCTATCGCCATGGTGACGTTATCTAGTTATCGTCCAGTCAGAGGATGACGTTATCTAGTTATCGTCCAGTCAGAGGATGACGCTATCTAGTTATCGTCAGTCTGACATAGTGCCGACGTCTAGATATCGTCCAAAACAATGGCGAAAATCAATAATAGACGCCGGGTGTTTTATTCCCAAATGCTTTATTTCGTGAGCAAACAAAAGCAACAAAATTATAGAGCACATATTCTGCTGTAGGCCTATCTGAAAACTTAAAAATGAACAACTTGTCGAAAGCACAAAACAAATTAATGCCCGACTAGAAAATACACGATCTGTCCAGGGGAGACATAGGCCTAATAGAAATTACATAGCCTAATAGAACCCTATAGCCTATGTCAGTTTTTGACAGAATAACTAACAGAACTCTCTGCTCAACACTGACATAGCTACCGTTTTTAATGTAACGCTGCTATCTATAGCCTAATGCTCAATGTAATCAGTTTTTAAATATAACACTGAATCTCGGCTTTCAGCTGAGTATCAGCCCCTCTTAATATAACAATACAGTTCAACATTAACAACTTTTTATGCAACAACACAACTCACCTTTGCCTCAGTATTAGTAAGTTTACTTTGGATAAAAAAAAACAAATTTTAAAATAGAAAAGAGCCACGACTAAGCTAGGGTCCTAGGCTATATGGGTGACTTTATTGCAAAGCACAGAAATTGTCTGTGTTGTTAGTAGGCTAGGTCTATTTTTTACAATTGTCATAGAAGTCTCCATCATCCAGTTGAGTGCAGAATTTGTGCACCCAACCTTGGCAATTTTGGCACTGTATCCAGGATTCCTCAAACGTTTCCCCACAAAAGAGACAGAACATTTAAGGAATTTCACTTCTCACACTGTCTGTCTCCTTAAGCTTCTTAACATTTCGGAGTTTTTCTTCGAAGTTCTTCTGTTTTCCAGCACCTGCCGGTTGAACAGTTGTAGTGAGTTGTTGTTGGTTTTTCTGCTGACTTACCGCCTCTCTGCAGTCTTGTGTCACTGTTCGTCATGACTTCATCACTGACATTACATTACACACTTGTTTCACTGTTTGTCACGTCTTAATCACTGACATTAGATTGGAGATTTGTTTCACTATTTCTCATGACTTCATCATTGACATTAGATTGGAAACTTGTTTCACTGTTTGTCATGACTTCATCACTGACATTACATTACACACTTGTTTCACTGTTTGTCACGACTTAATCACTGACATTAGATTGGAGATTTGTTTCACTATTTGTCATGACTTCATCATTGACATTAGATTGGAAACTTGTTTTACTGTTTGTCATGACTTCATCATTGACATGATTGGAAACTTGTTTCACTGTTGTCATGACTTCATCACTGACATTAGGTTACACACTTGTTTCACTGTCATGACTTCATCACTGACATTATGTTGGAGATTAGTTTGACTGTTTGTCATGACTTCATCATTGGAGACTTGTTTCACAGTTTGTCACAAGAGCACACGACCGAGAAGTCCCAAGCGCTAATAGATTGGTTAGAAAACTTTCATCATAAGGATGTTATATGAATAAATTTAGTTCAATGGGTAATGGGTTAGATGATGTATTTGGGGTTTATAAAATTGGGCATAATGAAACCAAACTGTATAGTTTAATTATCTTAGAAGAAACTGCACTAAGTTTGTTCCATAAATGATGAAGTTATTAAAAAAAGTAGGAGTGTAATAGATGAAACCATCATTTCATGAATATCAAGTTTAAAGATTTTTAGCAAGATGGTACTCAGAAAAGCCAACCACAAAGAAAAATGTCAAGTTTTTTTGACCATGCCACAATCATTGTGCTATAGGCCTATCCGTGTACTGACGGTATCAAAATTGTCTACTTTCGTCATGCCGGTAACTAAAAAATCTATCGTCATAGCCTGACGGTAATTCAAAATTTGTCTACTTTCGTCATGCCGGTAACTAAAAAATCTATCGTCATAGCCTGACGGTAATTAATTTTTGCTTGTTTTCAGAAGTTAGTTGGCGTCATCGATATTATTTCACGAATATAACATTAAATTAGTCGTAAAATACTAAAATGTTGCAGAGAAAAGTCTATGGTATGCGTTGTTTGTTGCGGTGATGATCACAACTAAACAATTACAAAGAAAAGCTTCAAAATTGTAAGTCGTTCGTTATCGAGAAAACGGATAAATATCACACTCTTTCACGTGCGGAAGATTTATATTTTTTTTCTGTAATCGTAACTGGTTATAACAATAAAACTTTTACAGCATTTAATCAAGCGATTAATAAGGAACTCGTGACTAAAAAATAATGTACATCCAGAAAATCGCAAAAAAGAAACTTAATAAAAACGCTCACTTATGACGGTAACTGGGTACCTGACGGTAATTAGCACGTTCACCCTACCGTATAGCTTACTTGTCAATTTCAAGTAGTCTAATAAACGAATAGGCCTATTGTTATAAATATGTAAACAATTCGCCATAGCCTAAACCAAACAAATTAACAAATAACTTTATAGATAGCAAAATACGTGCAAATTTTATTTCTTTCACGCAAAAAATCGCATTGATCGCCGTTTGTTCTTGTAATCGTAATCGTAACCTACATGTAGATATTTCTTCAGCTCCAACAAAAGCTAAGTCACTGGTACCAGCTTATTCACAGGTGTTCAGTCAGGACATAAACATGTAGGCCTATAGGCCTATAAGCAAAACTATATTCAGAGGATCAAAGGGTCAGGCATGCAGGGTCAGGCATGCAGGCAGACAGTCAGACGGCTTCGATGCTTAGCGGTTAGGTCACTTAGGTGGTGTTTAGAATTGAAGCGGCGAGGGTGGCAAGTGGAAGAGGAGGATTCAGGGTACTATTTAATTTTGTGATAATGCAATATTTTAACTTTTAAGTTTTGATTGAGAGATCTGTGAAGATATGGCAAGAGGTGAGGGTTTGGTGAGTTCGCAGGAAGCAAGTTGAAAGCAACTGATATTTATCGTAGGCCCCTAATTCTGGCGGGAGTTTATTCCTGAGAGGCAGAACAGCTTTTGTGCCATTTGTAAATTTAGCGATGAGGTGATGGAGGGCGAAGAGAAGCGGTTGAAATTGCCTGCAGGACAAGCGAGACTGTTTTACAATGAAATTGAAAAAATGTATCAAGTTTATGAAATCAATATTGATTAATAATTATTACCTTAGGAATGGGAAACCTATAAAATTATGTACAATGTTATAGTACTGGCACTGCCTTAGTAAAACTAATAGGGGGAAGTGGGGCAAAGGAATACACATTTCGTAGAGTCAAAATTTATATATCTAATCAATGGAAAACAATTCCGGTCCAAGTACAATTTCATGCTTCTACCATCCATAGACACCTTAGTAAGGAAAAAATTTGAAATTGTACAGATGTTTTTTTGGAAATTGTGATTTATTGGAAGCTATGCATGTATCACTTTACCCCACCATTTGGGGCAAAGTGAAACAGGCGTATCTGTTTGCCCCATTCACCGGGGTAAAATGATACGCTATTGTTATAATGTAGACAACAGGTAGGCCTATCAAAACCAAACATACCAATTATACCAAACATATCAATTATTGTAATGACATTATTTCTAAATAGAGCTATACAGCGAAGTAAACATAGCAAAGTAGGCCCTAACTGAAAATGAAACTGTTCTTCTATGACAGTCTGCATGTAAAATAAACAACAAAGAGCAAAGTAAACATGGCAAACTAACTGAATCTGAAACTGTTCTCTAGCCAAGAAAACTAACACTCGCCGCAAACAAAGTTACCATTGGCGTCATGTTTATCTGTGTCCGCGCAATCTTCATGGCACCAGTTCTTGCAGTGGTGGCACTGAATCCACTCTTCCACTGGTGGTTCGACGTAAGGTTCGGTACAAAAATGCATTCAATATCAGATGTCTTCTTAGAAGCTGTTTTCAAACAGAACTTGGCAGCATACTTTGAAGCAGACCTGGAAGCTGACTGTGGAGCCGACTTTGAAGCTGACTGTGAAGCAGACTTTGAAGCAGACCTGGAAGCTGACTGTGGAGCCGACTTTGAAGCTGACTGTTTAGCAGACATCGAAGCAGACTTTGAAGAAGATTTTGAGAAAGACTTGGAAGTAGACTTTGATGCACACTTCGAGGTTGACCTTTTTTTGCATTGCAGCTTCCTTTTTTGTTTCTTAATGTTATCACTCTGAAATTTGTCAACAAGGATGTTTTTGAAGGGTGAACTTGTTATGATCTCCGATTTCTGTGCTATCCTTTTTCTACCATTACCCTGACCAGAGAATGCTTTAGGCAATGGTGAAATATCAAAAATTGATACTCTTTGAACTGTTTGCAATTGAGATTGTTCAAGTTGAGATTGTTCCTCGACAGGTTCAAGTTGCTGTTCCTCGACAGGTTGATTTGGAATGTTCTGTGCACAGTTTTTTGCGTTTTGTAAATATGCAGGCTTTCGAATTATTACTCGAGTTGCAGATGGAGGCCTTGGCTTGGTGATCGCAGGATTACGGGATGTTCGCATAGGTCTCTGCACACTCATTGATTGTTCTTTGGTGGCTGCTGAGGTTTCCGCTTGAGAAATTCGATTGCTGGCTTTCCTCTTTCTCGTCGGAATCTCTGCTTGATCACTCGCGGTTGTCGTAGGTTCCAACATACATCAGATTCGGTTTCCAAAACTGATTTTAATAGATTATAAAATTTGCCAACTTGCACCCTATTGAAACCGGTTGCACGTGAGAGAGAAGTCGCCTCGGGTGTTCTTAGTGAGATCGTTTTATGTCTCCGCAAGAATCCACTCATCCAATCTTTTCCTGCTAATTGCGTCACCTTGGAAAATGGAACATCAATGTTGTTTCTTTCTGCAAGCTGGAAGGCTAATTGTCTAACATCTGTCAAACTTAACCCATAGAATCGCTGCTGCATGTCAATTATGTACTGTAACAGTTCGGTTTCATATTCCTCATTCAATGTACATCGAAATCTTCCTAACTTGCCTGGTGTTTTAACTGTTTTCATGAGATGGCGCCGTATTGTGGCGTGTGATATCCCATACGTCTGTTCAGCTTGTCTGAGGCTGATTTGATTTGATCTAATATCTGTTATGGCTGCCTGCATAGTTTCAAGAGTCCACAATGCCATATCAGTTTTGCGTTTGTAATTTCCTACCATTTTCAATCTGAAAGTATAATGTAATATCTGTTTAGAGTTAACATAAATAATATTTTTAGGCAAAATAATAACCAAAGATGATTTCTTTGGTTGAAGTAGCCTAGGATGTCTACAAAGGAAATTAAGAAGGGAAAAGGTCAGTTGGTACAATGCTACAAATTTTAGGTGCAAATACCTTATATAAATCTCGGGAGCAAACTAATACTACTACATTAGGGCAACAAAACAGCCTGGGGCAAAGTAATACTGTAGCAATAATACTATACTGGGGCAAAACAACACGGCATGGGGCAAAGTAATACTATACTGGGGCAAAACGACACAGCTTGGGGCAAAGTAACTCAGTTGCGAATCACTTTGCCCCAAACCATAGGTAGGCTGTTCTCGGTGGGGTGATAATAGAAGCGGTCCGTGCACGCTAGATTACGAAACACTAATTGAAGTGTGATACGTGTCTTACTAATAATTTGTTTACTTACCCGAAATGTATCCAATATGGACGTGATGATCGATTTGCAAGCAAAAACTATATCAATATTGCAAATGACAAAATATCTATTTTCTTAAAATAAGAAACAAAACATTTTTTGGCCAAGCATATCAATACTATCATCTAAGCCGGAAGTGAGTCTATAAGGTTTATAGATTGACTGGTTACCTGTTTTCTGGTTGTATAAATTTCTATAGCGCTGAGTTTCTTTGCCTCGTTGAATCTCTTTGCCCCACTTCCCCCTACTAATATCGTATTAATTTTGTCCACAGTGCTCAGTATAACGCTATTTACACTAGCTCAGGCCAGGTCAGTCTACTTTCTTAGGCACAACCTTTATAAGGTATTCTGCCTCTGATCGTACTCTGTCAGTGCCAGTCCCAAGCCTGGATAAAGCAGGAGGGCGACGCTAATGATCGTCGTTAGGCCTATCACACAGTTTCGTTAAACTGAAACTACTACTAGGCTACTAATGGAGTGGGGCCCCAAAATAAAACCTGCGTAGGGCCCCAGATTACCTAGGGACGGGCCTGCTGGTAATAATAAGATAATAGAAGGAACTCGGTACCAACATGAACCTGAGCACCCCGACAGGTTATTCAGCCGTCTGTCAGATCGGTCTGCCATTTCCTATCCGCTACAGCATGCAAATACTACTCCCAGCCCGTTTAATAGATCACCCTGATCGACCTGCAGGAGAAGAGATGAGCTCCGCTCTTGCTCTCCTTGAATTGGCAGGAACCGATCGAGGGGTACGCGACAGAGATAACATTTATCTCCATATTCAACCCGAGTGCAGATAAAGGCGTGAATCAGAGTAGTAATGGCATGCAGTGAAAGAGAGCTGCGAATGGAACGTAGTTGACGCAGATGGTAGAAGCAAGATCTGGAAACCGAGTTGACCTGGTCAGTAAAAGAAAGGGAAGGATCCACGACAATTCCCAGGTCACGAACAGAAGAGGAGAAGTGGATGTGAGGGAATCTGAAATGAAGGGAATCAGTATCAATCTTATTGAGCTGAAGACGGCCACCAAGCCATATGAATTGTGTCTTGTCAGGATTCAGCCGCAGGCGGTTAGAGGAGAGCCATGCGTCTATGGCAGAGGAAGCCTCTAACAACCGTTCTACCATTTGAACAGCAGAAGA
Organism: Aporrectodea caliginosa; assembly: GCA_020284085.1. Lineage (NCBI taxonomy): Eukaryota > Metazoa > Annelida > Clitellata > Crassiclitellata > Lumbricidae > Aporrectodea > Aporrectodea caliginosa. The sequence goes on along the minus strand of JACEVL010000834.1, from coordinate 618,983 downwards.
TGCTAGGCCATGTAAAAGGGCCTGGGTATCGTCGGCAAATTGATGGGAAGAGACCCTAAACAGTTGGAAAATACCTCCAAGGTCCGAGGCATAACAGAACAAATAAAAGAGGAGCAGGAACAGAGCCTTGAGGAAGACCATAGGGGGACAGTGACCCAAGGAGTGCGGTTTGAACCAAAGACCACGGACATAGTCCTATCAGTAAGAAAGATTGGAACCAAAGAAGAGCCCTAGCTGTCCGTGATGCCAAAAGAATTAGCCTAGATAGCCGGCTAAGGAGGATGGAATGGTCTACTGTGTCGAATGCCGCGCGCTGATATGCAGTGGCGTACCGAGCTTACATGCCGCCCGGGGCGCCGGCCCAAAAATTCCGCCCTTTGCAAATTTGGGAAATTTCCGGATCATTTTCTTTATTCCTTCCGCCAAAATTTCTGATGACTTTTTTTTGGCTTTTCCACTACTATTATATACTATGCTTGTCAGAAGCGCCGCCCTCTCCTGCGCCCGGGGACCGCCCCCCCCGCCTCTCATTACGCCACTGTAAGTTTTATGCTGTTATTTTTCTACCTTTCCTTCCTTCTTTGTCTACTTTTATTACTTCCTCTTCTACTTTTTCAATTATTTCTGCATTCACTCCTTCTTTTATTTTACTTCAACCCTATTTTGCCGCCCCTGCTCAAGTGCCGCCCGGGGCGACTCGCCCCCCCTGCCCCCCCTACGGTACGCCACTGCTGATATGTCATACAGGGCGAGCAAAGTAACGTCACCTTGGTCAAGGGCTTGGAAGACATAAGTATAATAAGCCTGAGCAGGAGAGTTTCAGTAGAATGGAATTTCCTGAAACCGGATTGAAATGATCGAAGGCATTAGGGAGTTAGAGTCGAGGTAGTGAACTAGTTGGAAAGCGATACATATAATAGGCTATAGCCTAATATTGTTATAGTCCACACCTTTTCAGCCTTTCGTAAGTCTTAATCGTTATCGTCATCTCGAGATTTCTTCAGCGCCCAAAAGCGAAGTCGCGGGAATCAGCTTGTTCAAAGGCAGTGGCGTCTACCAATGGGGGGGGTGCGGCGGTGGGGAGAACGATCTCGCGGTTGCCGGAAGTGGGGGAGTTCACGTTTTCGACATAAACTGTGGTTGTTGATTTCCGATAATATAACGGCCTGCAATACGAAAATTAATTAATATAAGTCCGCCAGATCGAGTGGTTGTTTGTTCTTCCATTTGAGGTGGTGAGGGGGCAGACGCCACTGTTCGCAGGCGCTTGATCAAACATAATCGATAGGAGGGGTGAAATCAGCTCTAGGTCAATTAAGATCCAAAGGGTCAGGGACCGCTAAGGGAGGTGGAGTTTAGAGTTGTAACGGGGAGGGAGGTGAGGAGGAGAGAAGGAATCAGGATAGGATTTGTGAAAAAGCAGCGTTTTAAGTTTTGAGTGAAAGACTTGTGAAAAGATAGCAAAAGGTAGGGTTTTTGTGAGTTCGTGGGATGTATCAGATATCATGGCGTACCGGTAGCCCTAATTTTGCAAGGAGTTTGTTCCAGAGAGGCGGAACAGCTATGGGCTATGGAGCGACTTGCAAATTTTAGCGATGAAGTGATGGAAGGGCGGAGAAATGTTAGAGCGGAGAGGAGCGGGTTGAGCGAAGTGGTTGGACCATGAGCAAAATAATGACGGACGTAAAAGGGCTCGAACGATTGAAGCGCGTTGAATTGTATTCGTTCAAGCATTTCTTAGCATAATAATAATAATTATAGACATTGACTTTCTTCATAGCTCAAAACCAAAGTGTGATAACAACTATGTGTATGTAATATGTAGGCCTGTATAGAGAGACAATGTACAGCTAAGTTTTTATAGCTAATTATTTCCAGTCGACCCGCTTGTTTATTATATATACTAGTGCTTAAATAACCGCATTATGTAATAGTTGGATGACATATTTATTTGAATGGCTCTGGGCCACAATTTCCACCAATAAGATTGCTCATATTTTGATTGCTGCGGATCATAGTCACGTGTCCATGTTGGATGCATTGGAAATATAAAAAAATCGCATACGGTGGGATAAGAATTAGCCCCAGATTAAGCAGCATGCGAAGCTTTTCTGACTTTGAAAACTATGACCATGGATGAAATTTTATTAATGGACGTTACATCAAAATGTTGCTGTAACAATAACTTCGATTTCGTATGCATAACTTTAAGACTAGCCAGTGCTTCGCCAGGTGCGATTGTCTTTTCCGCAGATGTGTTGGGTTAAAGATGGCGCTAATAATTATGCTACGAATGTCGTTGATCCAGTTTCTGAGACTTCGGGTTTCGGCGACGTATGAAGCGATTTTAATAACGCCAATGTTTTCGTTAAATAATGAATAGCGAGAATTTTCTGTGGATTATTACGTTTTATTCGGTAATGCTACGATATTCCATACGGTTGGTAATAAACTCAGCCTCTGCAATCCGTCTCTGTGCCTAGTAGAAACATTGCTCTGATAGAACCGTCGTGTGTAGATCGATGTTTCAGATAAATAATTGGTTTTATTAACTCGTCCGTTGGATTTGCGCAGAAAAAAATGAGCCAGAATCAGTCCTGGCTACACAGAGCTTAGTTCTGGGCGTGAACACTTTTATAGTTCTAGACATTTGTAACGAACATGCAGCATTTTGTGATGCGATGTATCGATCGTAACGGCTTTTTAATGCGACTGTAACTGCAACTTTCTCTGATTATCTTAAAGAAATATGCTGACAACATTGAGCATAGTGATTTCGTTATTTTTTTTATCCGATGTAGTGTCAAATGAGATAAACAGTTTACTGTGATTCATCATAGAAGTGTGGAATTATACTATATGAAAATGTTGATTTTTAAATTGTGCAGTTGCTGGCTGTTTTTTTTCAGGTAGTATAGGACTTACTTGTGTTGTGCACATGTAATACAGCCTGACTGTACTTCTGTACTGACCTCAGGAATGCAGAGTAGTCACTTGAATTCAGGTGGAGGAGAAGCTACAAAAGCAGCTGGGTGCTGTGCAGCAGAAGCAGCTGAACGTTCTCCATATGTTGTCAGTAACAACAGAGATGCAAACAAAACAACACTCATGATTGATCCACAGACAAAAACAGATACAACGGTCGCATTAAAGACTCTGGAAACCAGCAGTGAAGCTCCAGTCGGCCTGGGAAAACAATGTGCAATTGGTACAGATATGGATCATTGTCAAAGTGAGACCATTGAACTATCGTTTTGTCGTGATCCTGCAAAGTCTAGTGAGGGAAACCTGTCTCTGCGTGACATTGATCAAAATCCTACTGCTGAAAAAGAGATTTCAAAGACACAGAATGCAGCGTTGGTCTTGACACCAACACCAGCGAGAATTAACTCTTATATTTCAGAAGGACTTGCCTGCCAAATATCACAGAACGCAAACGTTGTCATAGGTAAAGAGGCAACGGATTGTAAAGTTGACGAAATTGAAATTGCTTCTTCATCATTTCCTCTGTCAGACATTTATAGCGTTACATCACAGCCATGCTACAGAGAAGAACCAGAATCCATCTTAGCCAGAAATGCTCAGCCCAGTTGCACACTACCGGACAAAACCCGTTCTAACAATGGCATAGATGAAAGCCTGAATGCCAAGTTCACACCTTCTGGCATTGCTTCGGCTGGTATCTCTTTGTCTGCGGGCATAACTGTGCCACCTTCTAGCACCATGTCAACTGGCAGCAGCACGTTCGCTGTTAGCACCACATCATCTACTGGCACTTTGTCATCTGGCAACACTGTGTCACATGTCAGCAGTGTTTCAGCTGGCGGCACTTCGTTAACTAGTAACTCTCTGCCAGCTAGTGGTAGCGGGTCTGCCGCCAGTCGACGTAGCATTTTCTTCAATGAGCCTTCAAAGGCCACGGGGCCTGGCCTCGTGCCACAGCTGTCGGATGTGTCGAGCAGCCGTATTCCAATCAGCATGGTCTTGGAGAGGGCAAAGCAGTTTGAAAGAGGAATTGCACGAAAGGGTGGAATCGAAGTGAAGAGTCGATCCCTTGACCCTCCGTACAGCTGTGATGCCGTCGGCTCTCGTGTTACAGCTAGGCAGCAGCTCCCCTCTGCACTCGCTTACCAGGAGGCACCCAGAAACGTAGCACCAATGACGGAATCGGCGCTCGGGAGTGACCACAGCAGCCAAGATGACGGCAGCATTGTTCCACCCGAATGTGTGTGGATAAGACGTGCTTCAAGTGATCAGTTTGATATTGCTGGCATCAAGAATGATGTGTCTCATGATGGTATGTGTTGCTTTAGTGTATACTACTTTGAAGTACTTGAAAATATTGGATAGCCAGATTAATTTTCATGGCACTGTCAAGTGTCTAAGTTGGTCAATGGTTGTTTTTTTTAAGTTGAGAATTGTGGGACTTAACAATATTTTAGTAATAAGAAGAATAGGTTACTTAGATTTTGAAAACTTTTAAGCCGTGTATAAAATGCTTGGTGTTGTTTGAACTTACATATGGGTTAATTTACGTAGATTTTGAAAGTTTGAAAATATTCAATTTTTTCGTGGAATAGCAGTCACATGGTATCTGAATTGTGCTTATCTAACTTCTACTTGACAGGAAATGGTTACTTTAACCCTTTAACGACGAGCTGCCTATGGTTTCCCATACATTTTAGTACACGCTCGTCGTTAAAGGGTTAAGCAAGGAATATTTCTGCTACTTGTGCAGTGAGTTTTTCATGAATTACCAACCGATACTTTGCCACTGGAGGTTGATATAAATTTCAAACTGTTGTTTTTGAGTTAGCTTTATACTGTTTATTGTAAATTGTTCATGTTTTGTTGAATTCAGTGTTTGATCAAAAGCCAAATCAGAATTCAACATCAATGTAAGTCAGCTTATTTGATTAAGAAGTTATATACCTGGACTTGGCCCAGGTCCATCAGGCCACGTCCTGCACCATCTACTACCCCCATCCAAACCCACCTATTGCCTCCGTCCCCATGCCCATGACCTCATAATCTCCACAGCCAACAGCTTGGTGTGCAAAACTTTCATTGTTAGGATGCTATTTACTTTTTAACTGTGTTTATTAGATGTGTGTACACCTAAAGTGTGATTAGCAAATTTTGGTTATATTTTAGTCAAGTTCTTTTTCAAATCAAATGTAGTAATTGGTAATGAAAAATTATATGAAGTTTTTTATAGCTTTAGCCTTTTTTGGTAAGGTATAATGCATCTCATCACAATATTTTTTGTACATTATGTATATAAATCTTGGTGTGGACACACCTTGTCGTCCACTGACAGCTTAGCTAACACCAGCAAGAGGCTGTCTCAGCCAAGGCGACAACAGCTGTGTACTCAAAAGCTTGGCAGTCCAGTGCAGGCACATAACACTTTAAAACACTGTCTGGAAATGGCAGATGTTATTGTAGCCTGAAACACAAATTGTCTGATATTTAATTGCAATCACTTTTGCCTATAACCAGACAACAATGTGGCCTTTTAAGCTATTTGACAAAATATCTGATATCAGACTACAGTGCAAGTGCTTTTGTGGCACACTCCTGTGTTTCTGAGCTTGATAGCCACACTGAGACTTCATAAATCAGACACTGCTGTATTTCATTATTTCCCTGTTAGCCCACAGTCCATTAACATGAGGTCGGTCCATTAAAATGCAGTTATGATAACTGCCTTCCAACTGCTGTGAGTAAGGGGGTATGCTTTGTACTGAGTTTTTGAGTTTTTATTGTAGTAAAACTTAATATTAAAGGTAACTGGATTGATCTGGCATGTTTGCAATAAAAAATTCAGTAACGGAAGAATTGTATAAAAAAGTTTTTGTGCAGTTTCTTTAACTGTAGCCAATTATAAGTCTGTGTGATTGGGATTCACCAGCATGTTTTATATAGGATTAACAGGTTCATTTGTAAACGCCTGCAATGTGACAAGAGGTTGGTTGTATGTATACAGTGGTACTCCAATGGCAAAGGCTGGTAACATACAGAAGCTGAAGGCCTTCTTTGGTGAAACGGTAGGCAGCCTTCTTTTCATAAAGATCTGCATGTGTATTGATTCCATTGTTTTATGGTAATGTAGACTAACCAAATACATGTGCCTGTAAGAACTTCTGTGAGTGCTTTTAATGCATGAAGCATCTGGTTAGAATTTTAAGGACATTCATGATGAAATGCTGATCCCTGTGAGCTGTGCTGTCACAATAGTAAGTGCACATGCAGTCATGCATACATGGTTTTCAGCTGATAGATATGCCAAGTTGCTGATGAGACTGCACTTATGAGCCACATGCACTTACTTTTGCCAAAGTTGAACTGAGAAGAAGAAGAGCAGGCCCTTAAGGTAGCCAGAAAGGCAGCCATGGGTATTAAGTATTAGCAACTTCATTTTCTTCGATTTGGCATATGATGGTTGTTGGCCACTCATATCTTTCTGATCTTTCCACTGACAATATACAGTCTGTGTACTCATTATAGCTGAGTTTTCAGCTGACAGAAGAGCCGAGTGACCGATGAGGCTGCTCTTAAGTTGAACTGTGTCCAGGAGAGTGTTTTCAGAAACATGAACATTGTCAGATAGTATATTCTTAGCCGGTGTACATGGATTTTTAATTTCAGTTTACCAGAGGATCATCTATAAAGGCCATCCATAAAATATGACATACTTTGGACCCCTCTGTTCCCCTTGTCCTCATCTGAGGATTAGTCCCTGGGTTGATCTGTTATCTTTGTAGTCAGATTTACTAAAGGCTGTTAAATATAGTTAAGCTTGCAAATGTGGAGGAACCTGCTGTTACTGGGATGCATCTCTTAGTGATGATTGTGGTTGCATGTGTTGTTAAATTTTATTATGACTTTTTGTTTGAAACCTGATGTTGTTGAGTTTGATGCGTCACTTACAGACGCCACGTATCATGGAAGCCAAGGCTGAGCCGAGATGCGTTCTGGAAGAACCAGCTGGTGAGGGTGGTGCTGATGTATTTCATGAGTCAAAGGCAAGTTGCTACACTTCTCATTATGAGATTCATTATGAGGTATTTCTGGTGTCACAAAGTCATGTGTAATTCCATTCAAGTCTTAGTAGCATGAATCTCTGCTTTTCCAACGATCAAATTTTAAATCGAACAGTGATTTCCACTGTACTGAATGGGACCTTTACTGTAACCAGCTAATCATTCACGTTGAGTAAAAGTAAGTGTCTGGAAATGATTGTTGTAAAAAAATTTATTCAGATGAAACTAATTTAATTAGAACACCATGTGATACTAACGAGCTTGTCTAAAGTAGAAAACTATGACTTTTGAACCTCCTGGCGTGAATGTTTAGTGGAGAGTTAATCGTATATCAGCCACTGAGCGATGTGCATGAGACATCAAGGTACATAGAACATTACGTTTTTGGAAAGCATACTGATTTCTCATACCCCCCAAAACGGTCATTTTATTTCTTTGCAGAAAGACTGCAGTGCTAAATGTGACGCTGCCTCAGCTGCTGCTGCGGCTGCACAGAAGTCTTTGACATTTGACCCAGCCAGCTGGGCATTGGAGCGAATGGCTCGCGGAAAGAAAGCAGCCGCCTGGACTCTGGCCAGTCGATCACACAGCTCACACTCGCCGGGCAGCAATGTTCGCCCGAAGAAGTCATCCACCGAAAGAGGTTAGGAACTTTTCAACTCCTCAGATTTCTAAGATATTCAGTTGCAAATATGATGATAGTTTCTTACTTCCTGTTAAACTGGTGGTTGACCTGTTAAGGATTTACTTTAAATTAAACTTAGGCATAAATTGTACTGTTTCATTGACCTGCGTAATATAAGAATTTATTGTAAGTATCTATAGATCTCAAGATATATTGACTAGTATTTGTTTTACAGTAATTCATTCATCCGTATCAGAAATTTATATAGCGCACCTTCAAGGTTATCTACTCAGGAGCACTCCCAACTCAACCTTGGCTAAAGAGAACAGTCTTGAGGTTGGAATCAAATGTAGTGGCAAGGGCACTGGGCACCGGGTAAAGAGCCAGAGGAAGCCCATTGCAAATTGCTGGGCCAGCAACAGAGAAAGCATGGCACTGCGTAAAAGAAGTCGAGGGACAAGGAGCTCAGCCTGCTTAGATGAACCGAAAGTGCCACGGCGTTGGACGTTCATTGTGGAGCGGTATTGTTTTCCCAGTAGCTTTTAGTACAACCTCGTCTTTAAAGTGTTAAACTGATTGTGTGGCAATGGTCCACTTCGCATTGCAGTATGTTTTACATAATACAATTTTCTGATGGAATGTTGCTGATGGCATCTGTAAATTAATAATATAATAGAAGAGAAATGTCTGTCTGTCATAGAGTCAACATTGCTGTTACGCATAGCCGGTATACCAGGATGAGTACAAACCACTTTGATAGGGGGCGACACCAAAATCTTGCACTACGCACGCGAATGGACGGAAGGTTGGAGGTAGGGAGGGGAGAGATGGACAGACGGTTGTAGGTATGAAAGGATGGACAGAGGCAGGGATGGAGGAGAGAGGGACAGACGGTTGGAGGTAGAGAGGGACGGAGGGAGAGAGAGGAGGACTTACATCAATCACATATTACGTGACGACGCATCTCTTGACATTTTCAAATTGGTTTTTAACTGTCATAGGATGGGCAAACATCTTGTACTGATAAATTAGGTGACCTACCGGTATATAATGGAACTTCAGTTCTGTCGGAACTTAATCTTTTGTGAAGCTTGCAGAAGTGGAGGAACCTGTTAAGTGGTCTGTTTAATTCAACTTTATGTTAACAGTTTTTTGTGTTGTGCCTGCTGTTTATTTGTGATGTTCAGTTAAAGATTTGATTGAATGATTGATGTGGCTTCTTTTCCGCCTTAATTGTAGATCCGAGCTCTTCACCAAAACAGAAAGAGCACAAGACCTGGAAAGGCAAGATGGCAGAGACTTTCAAACGCTATGGTTCTGGAACAACAGTTCATGGAGTGGAATGTGGTCCCTCGGAAGAAGTTACAGGAACCTTTGGCATTCCGCTAGAACTGCTGCCTCCATCTCTTGTTAATGAAGTAAGTTGTTGTTGACGATGGTGCAGTGAGCATTTGCTAATGTTTTGGATGTGCATGTGCAGTTTGAATCCTGATGTATCATGTGAAAGGGACACTGACTGTGCTTTGAAGGTGGTCGTTTAGTTGGAATGCTTCCTTCAAGTTTGAGCATCAGTGGAAAGATTATTGAATCCAAATGACCGGACCTGACTTGACCCATCTTCAGTGAGTAGATTCCACAATGAACAGCAAAGCTTAAATTTGGAGCAAATGTTTGATGTATGCTATTATGGTCAGATATGCCACTGTCATCACTGCGACAACTCTTCATTTTCTTGTGTCATATGCTGTTGTTTATGGCATTGTCTTTTGAAACTGGTCTTCTGCAGTTTTGGTTTAGAATGATGCCACTTGTTACTAATATCTAACCCAGCGACTGACTAACTGCACCTCAGATTCATACTTAGAACTGTGTGGCCTTGTGCACAGAAAACTGAGCATGGAAAACCTTTATAATCAGGATGATTTATTATAAAGTTGATTCATTCACAGTTTCATGTACACCAAAATGCAGTTAGCAGTTGGTTGAATAAAGAATATACTTACTTACTTACATTATGAATTTTCTTAATAAGAATATACTAATATTGATGATTTTAATTACTTGAGATAGACATGACAGTAGATAGATGTCACTGTGTCTTTTCTTTGCCTAGCATCTGTACATGCAGAGCGTGATTGCCTTGTTTTGTAATCTAGGGTCTTGCAGAGTATTCCTTGCATGTCCCCAAAGGAAGTGTCTTAATTGCATATTTTGTTACAAAATAACATTGTGCTGTTCATAATTGTGACGTGCATTGCTCACAAGAAGCTATTATGGTTTCTTGCTGTAAGTCGAACCTTTATTGTTGATTGCAACTTCTGTTCCTTTACAAGGTGTACAAGACCAATCCTTTAGATATTTATTTACTTTTTTTTAGCAGAATCCAATATTTTGTTTTAGTTTGTGCCTTCTGTTGTTGAAATGTGCACACGAGTGGTAGAGGAAAAGGGGCTGGACAACCAAGGAATCTATCGCGTTCCAGGAAACAGTGGTGCCCTAACTGCAATGATCGATGAACTTAATAAGGTAATTCAATGAATCTGTTATGTTAAAGGAAGCAATGGTGCCCTAAATGTAATAAACCTGCTGCCAGTCAAATCGATTTTAGTAAAATTTTCTGTTGTTGATCAGCACAAAGCTATGTAATTTCAAAGCAAACCTTATAACATTCCCTGGAATAGCATTTATAATCCAGTGAAATGCCATGTGCAAATCTATATCGCACCTTTCGAAATAGGCAACTTTGTCTCTACATGATCTGTGTATGGAAATATTGAACTTCAGTTAAGCTGTGACTGTAGTATATGTTGAGCAGAGTGATAATATTTAGTACATATATACATTAGATTTTTCTGATGCATGAGCAAACTAGGGTTGTTAAAATCGGTTTTTTTGTCAATCCGAATTTCGGTTTTAGAAATCCGATTTTAAACCGAATTTCGTTTTTTATTGGCCTTCATAGAAAATTTAATATATTATTATATAACGCAAGTTATTTTATATATTAGGTACCGTAACGTACGTTAATAAACACCTTCTTATCTGCCGGCTATAATTGATGAAAACAATCGTAAACACTAAAGAAATGCATGAATTAATTCTTTCTGGCATTTCTTGAAATTTTCACTACGAAAATGATTTTTTTTTAAATTCGAATTTCGTTTTGTCAATAATAAAAACCGAATTTCGTTTTCAAAACCGAAATTCGGATTTCCGAATTTCGTTTAACATCCCTAGAGCAAACACGTTGTGCATTAGAAAGTAAAAATAATAATAATAATATTTGTTTATTCTGACACAAGTTAACATGACTGCAGCTTGTTTTACATACTTTAAGTTAAATTCCTAGCTGTTTTGTCCACCGGTTAGCCTGTTAAAGAAAGTAGTAGCATGTGCTTTAGCCATTTCATTAAAAGGCATGGCATGTTTTTGTGATGATTGGCTGTTTTGAATAACTTAATTTTGATGTTGTTTTCTTGCATTCGTAGGATCCTCATGGGCTTTGCATGGAAAGTGAAAAGTGGACTGATGTGAATTTAGTCAGTAGTATGCTTAAGCTCTTCTTTCGCAAACTGCCTGATCCACTAATTACTGATGGTAAGAAACTATGGTTTTGTTACATCGTCGCTGTAAACTTTAATTTTCATGTTGTGACATATTTGATTTAAAAAACCTGTTTCAGTCTTTATCACAATCATTACTTTGTGTGGAGTTGAGGACCATTATACATTGTCCAAGTTTGGTGTTCAAAATTCCCCGGTATTTTTGGTGCTTTTGTTGCATTTACTGCTTGTTGGTTGTTTGACACATTTTCATTATGTTAATATTCGCATTAAGTTTTGATGTTGCATAAAAACGTGCAGACTGAACTGCACATCATCTTTGAAGACAAGTCTGGAAGGATGATGTGAAATCGGCATATCCTCTTTCTGAGGACAACCCTACCTTTGAGCAATTATGTAGACTCGCAGATGGGAGCCTCTTTGCAGCAGTCCTGCTTGATCAGGGACGTGTTGAACCCATTCCTCCCTCCGTTGAGACCACAGCCCCCCTCCATTAGGCCAAGACTGAGCGACCGAATTATCCCTAGGGCGGAAAACCTAACGAGGAAAACATTTTTGACAAGGATGCTTTATCTTGTTTAAATTGTAAAATGCATGTTAACCAAAGTGCAGTATAAGCAGTTGGTCGTAATAAAAATATACTTACAAACATGTTCCTGAAGAAAGGTTCCACTCCCCTTGAGAAATTCAGTAAACTGTCAGTTCTGGAGCCTTTTTATGTGGATGCTGACTGTTGTGTTGTGTGGCTTAGAAATTTACGAAGCGGTTATAGCCGCCAACCGAACTGAAAATTCCGAAAGACGAATGCTCAAACTGAAGAAATTAATTCACGATTTGCCTGAGCACAACTTTGAAACGCTGAGGTTTCTGGCTCAGCATCTCAACAAGGTTGTCAGTCATGAAGAAGTTAATAAGGTCAGAGTCGTAGCGGATTCTTTTCATATTTCATGAGCCAGGTTTGAAAACTGTTGTCACATTTGATTCTTCTTGAAGCTCAGCTGCTCTGTTATTCCAAGTCTGAAATGCACCATAAGAGGTTTCATTTTTCAAGCATAGCATTTAATTGTTACATAAAATGTTTTTATTTCAAGCTGCATGATTTTGCTATATAAGGTAACTTGAATGATCTCAAATGTATGGAAAGGTAGCTGAAGTTGTGCTTAAGTACAAGATGATTACCGATGTTCATCCAAGAAGCATTGTTTTACATAAATTTAAAAATCATCAACTGTTACCACGCATAGGTATTTTTTAGTTTTATTTGTTTTTAAGTTTAAATTTATATATACTGGTAATGTGTTTTTGACAGATGGATGCTCATAATCTCGCTATTGTATTTGGCCCAACACTTGTTCGACCACAGGATGACACAATGGTTGTCATGGTTCGTGACATGGGTGACCAGTGTCGTGTCGTCGAAAGCATAATTGTTCATGTGAGTAATTTCAGCATAAGCAATAAAGTAAAGTGAATTAGATAAATAGCAGAGATATTTTTAGAAGCATTTCATGTTTTACATAAAGTAAAATTTCATTTTCTGTTTTAGAGTTGGGTGTTTAGCTAGTTACTCAGTGGATTAACCTAATGAAGACAGACAACAAGCAGTGACAGGAAATCCATGAAATTAGTGGAAATAGTTTAACAATTAATTTTTAAAGCACTGTGTGGGGCCATTCTATATTGTTATGCACTCCTTTATGAGAAGTCGTCTTCCAAGTTATATGACTAATGCAACTGATTAACATTTTAGACCAATTATTAGGATTATTACTATTGTTATGCAAATTGTTATGTGCAGATGGACACAAAGTTAATCAGAGGCATGGCTGTGTTGAAAAATTTCATAAACCTAAGACCCTTTAAAAATCAAAGAAAAGCCATAATATCTCGGACCAAACTTTGAACGGTATAGCCAATGCCTACACGTGGCCATATTTTTTTGTAATCGCATTGCATTCTGACAATGTTTTAAACGAAGATTCCATTCTGTTTATCAGAGATGGCATTTCTGCATTCATCTGGAAATAAAACAAGTTGTTTGTACGTTGTATAACTAATTTTGTGATTGATTGATGCTGGTGACTGGTTGATTGAGACCACTGACTGATATTGCTGACTGATTTGACTTTTGACATGTTTGCAGACGCTGTGGAGTGATTTTGATTGACACTGCTGGCTGATCAGTGATTGTCTGTTGTAGTGTGATTGGTTCTTCAGTTCTTGGGATGAGGATGTCTATGTTCCAGTGGATGAGGGGGCAGAGGATGCCACTCCCATCTCAGGCATGAACCAAGAGTTGCTGGCAAAGGCAGAGAGACTTGGTCAGTTAGGTTACTCTTCTTTCAACAGCTTTTCTAAATGCCGTGGTAACAGGAAATTACCATTGCTTTTAAACAGCAGATGTAATAATCGCTCCATTGACCTACGTTATGTGCTAAGTGTAGTGAGTTTATAAATCCTAAGGAGCCAATAGCTCATGTCTTCTGCTTTGGCTTTCTTCATTTCAGCAGGCTTGTTCATTTTGAATATCTAACTTACCGCACAAACAGTTTTGAAGCTACAAATTTACACAAGTTAATCAACTAACTGGCCTGTTTATTAATGGTCGCGAAAGCACGCGCTTCCAGTCACTCCTTTGGTTTGAAACAACAGACCTTAGAATAGAACAAGAAGCAAGAATAATTATGGGAAGCTTCACTTTGTGCTTTATCATTCACATTTTGTTATAGAAAAGCGTAGTGAATACCATGTATAAAGGAAAAAGCATATTGGTATAGAGTATTGCTTATTTAAAGGCTAAAATATTGACGGTACACAAGCAGTGCCTCAAAATTAAAACTCTCAGTGCTTGCTGAGATACTGACGAAAGTATCAGTGATACCAAGTGATAGGAATACTGTATCGTGATATACTGTGATGTGTCGAGTTCCATGCTGCCAATTTATGATGATTTTAGCCTCTACACTTGATATATGCAGCAGTTGTTGATGAAAATGTTAACTTTTTATGCAAAAAGTATGCTGAATTGCTGAGTTGATGAAAATGTTAACTTTTTTGCAAAAAGTATGCTGAATTGCTGTGTAACTATGCATAATAATAATAATAATAATAATAATAATAAATTCCCGAATGAATGAATGAATGAACAAGTTTAACAAGAGTTGAATTTAACTGTATGACAGCCATGCAAGGTGCCCATCTGTTGTAGTATTCATGTGTGTGATGACTAATATAGGGATATGTACTTTGAGTAGCATTAGTCGAAAGAATTACCATGTATGTGTTAGAGTTGTGGTATTTCGGTCACTCCTACTTCTTGTTACTGTGAATATTTATTTTCTTAAACAGACAAAAGATGCAGCCTGTCGTTTTAGGATTGGAATTCAACTGCTGTTTTAGGTTGACTATTTCTGAATATCCTCAAGTTTTTGTTTGTGACTCAGATGTTGTGCTTTGAGTTACTGAAAGGCTATATGTGTTAGAATTGTTTTCCCATTCCACCTATATCTGTGTGCAGTGTAGTCTTCATAATAAGCTTTTGCTTTGAAATTTTGTTTTTACCACTACATAAGGTATGGTTAGAATCAGAATCACAGCCAATTGTAAATATTATTCAGTTTCTTTCACCATCACTTCCATTTCTTCATGACATGGTGGAAACCTTCGTATATTTATAAGAAAATTGGCTATTGTGAGAAACAAAGTGAGCAGTTGAGAGATTTCCAATAACTAGTCACAGAATAGATAATACTGTGTAGTACGTGTATGTGGTTACCAAGTAGTAACTGAAGAAATTACTTCATCCTACATTAATACAACTATCAATCAATGAAACTTAATATAGCGCCCCTTCAAGATATCTACTCAGAGGCGGTGATGACCAAATGACCAAATTCATATATAAGATTTTTTAGTAGAGGAATTATTCAGTGTTGCAGAGGCTTAAGTACTGGACTCGGTGTTTGTTCTCAGGTGCATATATAATTAGCCAGCAGAGAGTATGAAATCTTGCAACATGGATCACATAATTATGGCAAAGACGATTTTATAGTTTTAGACTTGTGTCCTCTCCTTTACAGTTTTCTACCATAAAATAGTCCCATTGTGATTTGTTAGCAAGCAACTTGCCTGATTGTCTATATGAGCAACAGCCAAATTTCTATGCTAAGCTTTCATTAATGCAGTAAAGGAGAACGTTTTGGGTTTAGATTGGCTTAAACTGATTTACTTAAGAAGAAAAGACTTAGTTGGTCACATTCATTGGATATTCGATCGATTGATATAATCGAACTCTTGATTTTGCTTCACTGATTTTTTGCCATTTAGATGGAGTTATGATTTAAGTAAATGAGTTTAAAATCACAAGAGTACGATGTTCAGTTGCACCAGCACAGTGGCGTAACTAGGGGTTCGTGTGCCCGGGGGCAAGAATTTCCTGAAAATTTTCTTTCTTAGTTCCGCCAAAATTTCTAATGACCTTTTTTTGCTTTCCCGTCTTTTTTTTCCAGAAGAAAATTGTCAGAAGCCTCTCATTTTGCGCCCCCCGCGCCCCCCCCCCCCCGCAAGACTCATGTATAATAGTTACTTTTTAACTATTCGTGCCTGATTTCTTTCACAAAAATTGTCAGAAGCCTAATTTTGCACCCCCCTGTCCTGCGCCCGGGGCGGCTGCCCCCCCCCATCCCCCCCCTCCCCTCATTACGCCACTGCACCAGCATGAGCTGCAAGAGGCCTTTGTCCAACACCATCAAGACTTCACATTGACTAAGATTCACCAGATTTCCGTTCTTCGCAGTTCAGTCTCTGCTGATGTTGTATAGATGTTGAAGTCTTGACATTGGGTGTTTAAGCATGCTTGTTGTGATGTTGTAGCATTCTCCAGTGATGTGTTGTTTGCAGTCTTTTAGATATTATCATTTGTAGCATGTTGCACTTGGGACGTGTTTTATTTTGTCTTGAAAATCCTCCAATGTTGATCTTTTCGAGACCTACTCCATCATAGTTGTGATTGGTGTGATTTCATAGTTGCTCTTGAATGTTGTAACTGCTTACAATCTCAGCTTGATCAGTATACAACATCAATTTGATACCTTTTTTCTGATTGAATTGTTATTAATCATGTTTTATTTATAAAATGTTAATGGTATATTGATTCTTTAAGAATTAATCCTTAAAGCTGTTATGTACGTGTTTGCATATTTAAGTTCTAAGTGTTGCTATGAGAATGTTAGTGTTAGCTAATTAGCATCTCGAGTGTACCATAGGATGTGCGTGTGTTTTAATTAAAAATTTACAGTTTCTAAGAGAAATTAGTTGCTGCTATATGGAGGAGTGAGTACTTAAGAACTTAGTGGTAATTATATTCAATTAAATAATAATACTTCACTTTGCAAGTAGCAGTCAACTAATTTTGCAGATAGTGGATGGTATTAAACCACCATGTAAATGTTCACATACATATCTACGTTATTTACCAGGTACTTCCTGTGAATAGCGTTTCCTCACAGTGTGTTGTCAGATATCAGGTTTTGTTAATGTTTAGGTTAAAGGATGATGTTTTACAGTTTAAATCTGCTATAATGGTATAATATTAAAGTTTAATAACTAAAAGCATAATTAAAGCAAATATCTTTTGTATCATTGTAAAATAAATATTTTTTATTTGACATTTTAACGGTCCAACCTTCATTAAACTGAACCATGAAAAGTTTGTGCTTACTGATTGTATACAGGTATAATTAATAAGCCAAAACTTGTAAATGGTAGTGTGTATCAATTGAAAATGAAGTGTAAAACATCCGTTAGAATTCAGCAAATTTGTCTTTTAATTTCCAGCTTTTCCACGTCTACCTCGTGATTCTCGTTGTAAGGAAATTGTTTCGTCGTTTCTCCACGCTGCTAATCGCAAGATTCGAGGCCGGAGGAAAGGTCGAAGTGATGTCCTTGAGCTGCCAGATGACCCCACAGTTAACAAGGATTGTCCACCAAAGAAATTCCGGAAGTTTGAGAAAAAAGAGAAAGCTCCTCTGAAACGCTATCTTTCAGAGAGACGCGTAACAACGGTTGCTGGAGGCCTGACCGTTAGGAATTTCCGAAGTCAAAGTGCCCTGCAGGAGTCATCACTTAATTTGATGCGACATCCCATTCGTTCGAGTTGCCGTGGAAAGCTATTTGGCATCGAGAATGCTCAGGCAAGGCTGTTACGTCGTACTCTGTCATGTGATCCTGTTGAGCCAGTTTCTTCTCAGGTTTCACGTGAAGGTTCAGTATGCGATCAGAAAGTCGAAACACGAATGGATATGTTTTGTGACTCTGGTATTGTTGACTGTGATGGCAAGAGTCTTGACCAGGTTCAGTCGACGCTGACCCTGGATGAGATGGAGACCACCTGAGTTGCTCAGTTTGCGCTTTTCTTATCTGCATTTGGACGAGTGTTACTTGGCTGCTATTGACTTGAAGAAGAGAACTGTTGTGGCAAGTGAAGATTTGGGGAAGAGAGAGACAGAGAGGAGGCTTTATGTGATATTACATTGGTGTTTAGCTAGTTTTATTGTCTCTCTTTTTGTATGGTTCTTCCCTTGTGGATGTTTCGTGGAAGCCATTGTCGATGTCATTCGGAATCTGCTGGTGACGATGGCTTACCGCATTTAATGTAGTTGTCTTTAACTTGAGAATATTTTTTGTCTTTATTTCTATTGTTAACTGCTTAACAGTGATATTGTCTTGAAATTGCCTGCTGGTCGTATATGCATAATATTAAATGCAAACACAACTATTTAAACATTTTGACATTTTCTTTTAGTATATATGCGTATAATTATGCATATATGGATGCAGATGCAGAAGCTTTTATACATGCATAGAGATATGTGTTTGTTTGCAGCACAAATAGGCGCTGTCAGATACCTCTTTAAGAGGAGAGGTTGTTTTTTCTTGAGCTCACTCCCTCCTGGTTGAGCTGCTCCACTTGCTTGTCTGTTTGTTTCTTGACCTTCAGTTTCCTTGACTGTTCTGTCATCTTCCTCTTCAGCTGTTTAATCTGAATATCGAACTCCTGCATCTGCTGGTGATGCTGTTCAGTTATATCAGCAGTTTCCAAGCATTTTTTACCAAGGGCCAAAATAAGCTATTGTACAACTCACAGGGGGCCACGTGTCTATTACAGAAATGTTTTCCACAGAGTAGATAAAAATTAAGCTTAAGTAAAAGATCTTCTGATATATAAACAAAATCGTTTGCTACTGAAACATTTCAATTTAACATGTACATTCACATGAAGCACCCAGCATTTATAAGTAAGTAGGTAAGTGAGTATATTATAATAATAATAATAATAGAGATTTGAGTAGTTCGTAGGCTAAGCAGTCGATGACTCGAAGCAACGTTTCAGAAGTATTCTTTATTAACCACTTGCTTATCGCACTGTGATGTTTAGAGGCTGTTCTGGTTTTTATATTGGTAAAGAAATGGCTGTTGGCTGCTTAATGAACTTTGTTTTTTCCTCCGAAATTCTTAGATCTGATCGAGCTGGAGTGAGTGCTCATGTAATGTCATTCAAAATTATATTTTTTTCAAATGGATGCACAGAAGCTGCACACTAAGCAAACCGGATTACCTCAAAACTCAATCAATCGATCAAATATTCGTTTATTCAAAAAGCTAGTTGACAAAAGACTCAACTAGTTACAGGGCGTCGTTCAACTAGGTGGGCTCAAAAACAATCTCTTTAAAGGTATCTGACAGGCACACTCATGTATGTGTGTATTGAGGTGTAGATCCAAACACCGTGGTTGTGTGTTGTTGAGTATTTATGTGCTGTGGTCGTGGTCAATTTATCAATTTTGAGATATAACTGTAAACAAGCTGCACAGATTTGCCTACGATTTTGTGTTTGTACGTGCGTTTATGATCCGAGACTGTGTCCGTGCATTTGCTTGAACATAATTATTAATTGGATTCTTATTTTTAAATCTTGTGTGACGTTTGCTAGAATTTTACCTTTAATACAGATTGCTATTAAAACAGCCGACTTATTTAAATTGACTGTTTACTGACTTAGATAATTGTTTGCGGGCAATCTGGCCAGTTTTCAGGTCAGATTGACAAGTTTAGTGGTGTGAGATCAAGTATACGTGAGGAAATCTTGGGTGATCTAATGGAAATTTCAGTTATTTGACAATACCAGCTGTCAGTTTGCATGCTATGACTGTGAACAATTATTTCAAGGAATTGTTCTCATGTTCACACAGAAATTTGCTCTTAAGTTTTAGAGTATTTTAAGTGTACTATAAAGTTAATAATAATTATAATAGTGCCCTTCAAGCTGTCATGAATCCTTTGCTATCAAAGGAAGGAATATGGGACCAGCTGTTGATAGACAGGGATCAGCACTGCTTTTTAACTGTTGCTAGAAACCATTTGGATCGGACAAGGTTGGCAGCCGCTTGCTATGCCTGCTCTGACTGCTTCCTGGTTCTATCTTGTGATCTCAGTCTTAATAATGAGGCATTGTGAGTGACTGTGGGTCTTCACTTGAACCTTGAACTTTGCCACTACCATAGTTACAAATGTTGAGATGCAGTTGACCCAGGGTGTCATCGTGGATTTATCTGCAAACTAGTATTTGGTTGGTCTATCCACCATCACGTTAATCGGTGAGCTCTCCGCGTTGTAGACGTCCCAAGCATGAAAGAGCACACAGGTCTTCTGCAAACTGATGGTATGCAACCTGATGGTGCTACCCTAGTCTCTTGAACTGTTGGTAAATACTTGACCTGGGATCTGCTGTGAGCTATACTTGGTACACCTGTGGTCTCAGTGGCAGGTGAGCAGGCTGCCACTGAAGTATGCCAGGTTGCCTGCAGCACACGTGTTATCCCTGTTGCTATAGAAACTCCTAAATTTGGCTCAGAGCTTGTTTTCCCTGTTGCTATAGAAACTCCTAAATTTGACTCAGAGCTTGTTATCCCTGTTGCTACAGAAACTCCTAAATTTGGCTCAGAGCTTGTTTTTCCTGTTGCTATAGAAACTCCAGAATTTGGCTCAGAGCTTGTTATTCCTGTTGCTATAGAAACTCCAGAATTTGGCTCAGAGCTTGTTATCCCTGTTACTATAGAAACTCCAGAATTTGGCTCAGAGCTTGTTATTCTGTTGCTACAGAAACTCCTAAATTTGGCTCAGAGCTTGTTATCCCTGTTACTATAGAAACTCCAGAATTTGGCTCAGAGCTTGTTATTCCTGTTGCTATAGAAACTTCAGAATTTGGCTCAGAGCTTGGCCATCAGCGGTCAGCATTCTCAGGTGACTGATTTGAAACACATTACCTCTTCCAGTGTCTTGCCATCTTTGTCTAGCGCTATAATGCCATTGTCTTCAAAAGCGCTTTTTAGAAGGTTGTGGATACAACGCCTCATTTTCCATAAGTTAAAGTTTACCCCTTAATGTTATCTTTGTCATTCCTGAGAGGTCATTCTTACCTTCATTAAAAAAATAAGAATAATATGATGATTGTTAGGTCAGTTTTGGAGCGGAGATATAACTAATCATTCGCATATATAGCATCCTTTGGATGAGTGAATTGGCATTGTCACATATGAAGGTTAGGTTGAGGAGTTGGTACGTCATGCGATGTCTTGTGCTATTTGCAAGTCTTTTACTGACAATACGGCATGTGCTATGCTTGTAACGATTTTCATTTGTTGAAATGGGAGCAGATTTTCTCCTGCTACAAATCCTGCATGATTCCGAGTTTTATGCAGCAGAATGAGATTGTTAATCAAAGATGTGTTTGTTTTAATAACTTCTGATGAGTTCATCTAAGAGTTCAATGAAATGTTCTGCTGATTTATTCACTTGTTCTGCTGATTTATTCATCCTAAAGAGTTACTTTTTGTCCTGTATATTTATATATTTATATACATATATATTATCATATATATATATATATTAGGGCTGGCGCTGATTAAAAAATTAATCGATTAATCTCCTAAATTTAAATTCGATTAATTTGGTATCTGTTACCTAAAGCATGAAAAACTGTGTAAAATGTAGTCACTAAGTCAGTTGCTGCTTCCTTTCTACAAAAAACCTTCAATCATTCCACATGCTGAAGGTGATACGTCAGTGACGTGTTTACACTACAGTAAGCAGTTTGTTTATGGCAATGAAGACGTTTATTTTGTCGCCATCTTCAACTCTTCATTTAGCTTTTACCTTAAATGCAAAATGATTGCTTAATTTTCCACTGAAACGTTTTCACAGTATCATTTTTTGCCACATCGTTTACTCTGGAAATGGGCCACTTGACCTCATGAAATAAGTAAAAAAATTAATCAAACACGCCAAAATTAATCGATTAAAATTATGACGATTAGTCGGCAAATTAATCATTAAAATCCGCAGCCCTAATATATGTATATATATATATATATGCCACACATTCATATACATGCATACAGTAGACCAATACATAATAGTGTATGTATAATCAGTATATGTGTATGCATGTATATGTCCTACGTTGTTACATTTGTCAGTTGGCATAGTTTTCGGCTAACTAAACTTCTCTAAGATTCATGTGTTTATTGTTTGTTTTTTAAATCTCTTAAGAAATGTTGATTTTTTAACAAGCCAAACATGCTTTTTGTCTTTCTGCTGTGAATGTTTCTTTAGTCAAAGAAGTCAAAGCTGATGCCATGAGGTAACTTAATCTGAAGTGATACCGCCAATAGACTGCTCATTTTATCACTAACTTACTAACTAGCTAATACTGGCCAGTTAACTTTCTTGATCTGAGTTTTCCATTTCATATGCTTTTTGTAACTACTGCTGAAAAAATTAGCTTACCCATAGCAAACCTATTAACTAAGGATTCAAATGGACATAACCATTAACCACACCTGTTTAATGACCGAACTGTCATGACTCATGTCTAATGCACAGTGTAACATTTTGCAGCCTATCACATGTGCCTCTTCATGGGTAGTGCTTCTGAGGGCTTTGTGCTTTGCTTTTCTGATGTGCTCCTCATCATTTCATAACCACAGCCATGCATGTTCAATTGTTCATGGTTTTTTGATACAGTTATTTTGTCTAGAATTATGTACAAATTTCAACAGCCACGTCTATAATTATGTGCAAACTTCAATGTCCAAGTCTTCTGAATTGCAATTACCCATATTATGTTCAACTCAAAGTTTGTACATAATTATAGACAAATTAATCATAGCAAAAAACATTACAGATACCATTCTAATTTCTTCTGAGGATGTTCAAGCCACTTCAGTCTAGAAGTGTGAATTTGTCAGATTTAAAAAGCTGCGAAAGGGTCAAGGGCAAAGTGCTCAATTGGCGAATATGTTAAACTTTTAAATAATCATGAATAATCTACCCAAATAGTTCATCAAAGGAGCTCAATAATGACACCAAGAACACCTTCCTAGCTCTTCTACAAGCTGAGATGCAGTCGTCCAACGATACGAGGTCGAGCGGGTCGGGTCAAAGTTTGCCGACCTACATCGTGGAGCGTAATTGACCCAAAATAATTTTTTGAGGTTTTATACATGTCTTATGTGTCCCAACAGGTGTGCCAGATTTCATGTAAATCTGAGTCGGTCATGTCAATTGTGGTTGTAAATTTGGTTGATTTGACACGGAATCACCCTTGTGCTTGCTGAAGACAAATGGTACAGTTAAAAGTTCATTCATGATGCAGTGAAATATTAATTAACAATACAGTGAAAAGCGGCATTTATGATAAGCTGAAAAATTTCTGATGATAAACTGCAGTGATGCTTTGTAAGCCAATGTTGTCAAAATCGATTTGCTCAGCCAGTGTACCACTCGGTGATCAATTCATCAGGCCAATACTGAACGGTATGGTAGCTGGTAGGTAGGCTATATGTAACTTCCGACAAAGGGCACACAATTTCACCCTCCCCCATAAAGACTCGATGAACTTTAGTCCTAGAATGTTATATAAAAACATGTACTAATTAACCCATCCATAAGTAGTCAACTGTTATTGTTAACCTACAGCCTTCTGCCTGTTGTTTTCTGAAATAAACGAATATAGATATGTAGACCTACTTGTACCCGGACATTTACGCGGAAGCAAAGGTGGCCAATGAAGCGCCCAGTTAGCTACATCGGTTATAGAGTAGGCTGCGTCCTGTACGAGTTCATCTCAGTCCTCTGTGTAAGAGAGTGTGTCTGTGTAAGAGAGTGTGTGGATCGCGGTTCAATTCCCGAAAATGGCTTATTTCAGAGATTGAATTCTCGGGCTAGCACGGTCCGTTCTCGGGGACCTTAATAGGTGTAACGCCTATTCAAACGGGCAGCGGTACGTGGTGAAGGTCTCACCCGATCAATTCATTAAAAAATTGAGCAGGGTCGAGGTCATATGGTCGCTGTATAAAATCGAGTAGGCCTACATTTACATTTATGAAGAGAAATTGCCCAGAGTGAACAAAGAGTTTTAGTATTAAACGCACTGAACAGAAAAGACTTTCACAGCTAGCCCGATCTGTATAGGTCTGTACAACGGTTTACGTTCAAAACCGCGATCACAAAACAGCGATCGTCAAAACCGCGATCACAAAATAGCGATGCACAAAACAGCGACTGCATAAAATAGCGATCATCAAAACAGCGATTTCACCGATTTATTATAGGAAGCTTTAAATGTATCAAGAAGTATAAATAATATTATAACAAATGTGTAATGTAAAATTTGAAGACTTAAATTATGTCCAATTCCACGAAAGTAGCACAATCTAGGTCGATTAGTCAAACTTCGAATTTAATCGCTGTTTTGATGATCGCTATTTTATGCAGTCGCTGTTTTGTGCATCGCTATTTTGTGATCGCGGTTTTGACGATCGCGGTTTTGTGATCGCGGTTTTGAACGTACGTAGACCTGTACAACTATACGGTGACTGCGTACAGACCGTGCGTCATTAAATGGTGTGGCGCCCATTCAAACGGGCAGTTTATATGGTGAAGGTTCTGAACCCGATAAATTCATTGAATAATGACCAGGGATGAGGCCTTCCGATGCTATTGAAAATCGTACATTGAAATTTAGATTTAACTTCTGAAAATCGTCGTCGTTGAAGAATCAATCATTCGGATGATCTTCAACCGCCTGCAAAATAGCGTGTAGGGGAGAATGTCCTGCATTGGGACATGTCCTGCATTGGGACAGTGGTGGTATCTAAGCCGTGGTTATATATTATCGCGTGTGGCGTCGCCCAGCGAACGTATTTTTGATGAGATAGTGATCAGGCGTCATTTGCTGCGAATTGAAAAGCTTTTGACAGAGATACTGCATATCTTCATTTTGAGGTCCAAAAAGTAACTTTTACTCTTACAGTCTCAGTCAATGCATTAAATATCTGGTGCTAATTTAGCCAAAAATTTCTGTGAACTATTTAGGACAGTATATTTCGAAGCATATGGTGAAATTTGGAGGTCATATGCATGTTACCTTTTGTATTATCTGAAAACTAGGTAACCGCCCATTGATGGCCTGCTTTGGGACATGCACTGATGGCCTGCATTGGGACATACCCAATACATGCCATTCATAGAAGATTAAACTTAAATAGTTTTGCTGTATATTTTATGACTTCAGTAGACGTATATTAAATAATATTTGGTGACAACAAAATATATATACTACAACTAACACCAAATTTATGCATTAGGCCTAAAATGAAAAAATTGACCCAATGCAGGACACGCTTACCTACTAATAATAAGATTTTAATTCCTGGTGGATCTGAGGTACCTAGGGACAAATAATAATAATTTACTGTATATTTTGTGAAACAGAATATCATCTTCAACTGCAATATGAGCTGTTACACTCTATTGAACCTGATTAGAACAAGATCAGTTGCTTGACCCAACGCTCTCCAAGCAGTGTCCCAATGCAGGCCATAGTGGCCTGCATTGGGACGATTTTTTCCAGTGAGGAAAATACTAAATTTTTATGGTTTATTCTTGCAATAATGTAGTAGTATATATCACATTCGATTGATTAAACGTTGCTCTTTTTGATAATGACAACAAAATAATTATATGCACTACAACTAATACCAATTGTATGCATAAAATGTAAAAATTGACCCAATGCAGGACATTCTCCCCTATTTGTTGATCCAACACTTGATATGTACATGTTTAATTATCTACTACTAAATAAACGAATATAGGCCTACAGGAGCGCCGGTAGACGTACGCACTTACGCACGTGCGTACAGCGCTGAAAGGCTAAGAAACGAAAAATTGCAAATGAAAACAGTGAAATATTATTATTAAGTTAAAAAATTATAATAACTTAGGTACTAGGTTTAATAGTAGGTAAACTAACAGTCTAACACCATCTAGCAGTGGCGTAACCAGAGCCTCCCCAAAATTACGCAGATTCCAACCTCTCTGAGGGGAGGGGTCTGGGAAGAAGCTGTAATTAAGGAACTTTTTATTTGGGTGTGTATAATGGTGCATTTTGGATGCCATCTTTTTGGTTAAAAGTAATAACAATTTACATCAGTTCTTTGGGAAATTAAATAATTTCATAATTTTAATTATATCTTGCGAGGTGAAAAACTTCCTCATTCGTGCCTGAACACCCCTTGCAATCCTATTACTATTTACCAAGACCAAAAAACAGACAAAGATAATTAGGCTAATTATACGAGACGAAGATATAACCGATTTGCCTCTAGTCTACCGGTCGGAATGTTGGCCAGTGCGAAAGCAAGACAAGAAAAGAATAATTATTATTACAGCAGAAATTAGTTTACTGCGGAAGATTGCAGGGATTTCAAGACTTCAGAAAATAAGAAACGCTGGCATTAGACAGCATTATGGATCGAAACAACTCTGCTAGACAAAGTCGTTCAAAGAAGACTCCGATGGTTTCGACATTTAAAGGAGATAATTTATTCGTACCCATCGCCGCCAAATGGCTGGCGTCAGAAACTGATGATGGTGGTGGTGATGATGATGATCCAATGCAGATACATGGCGATAGGCTTCTGACAATTTCAATATGATGTACAAACATAATGATCAAACAATAAAATAGCAAAAATTACAGTCAAATCTGAGACAGTCACTTACACGGTATTTCACACGTTAAGATTTCACATGTATTGACTCTCCCTTCCTCCTTACCCTCCATTCGCACCTCCTCCCTTTCCTCCATTCGCACCTCCTCCCTTTCCTCCATTCGCACCTCCTCCCTTTCCTCCATTCGCACCTCCTCCCTTTTCTCCATTATCACCTCCTCCCTTTCCTCCATTATCACCTCCTCCCTTTCCTCCATTCTCACCTCCTCCCTTTCCTCCATTCTCACCTCCTCCCCCTTCCGCCATTCGCACCTCCTCCCTTTCCTCCATTCGCACCTCCTCCCTTTCCTCCATTCGCACCTCCTCCCTTTCCTCTATTATCACCTCCTCCCTTTCCTCCATTCGCACCTCCTCCCTTTCCTCCATTCTCACCTCCTCCCTTTCCTCCATTCTCACCTCCTCCCTTTCCTCCATTCGCACCTCCTCCCTTTCCTCCATTCCCACCTCCTCCCTTTCCTCCATTCCCACCTCCTCCCTTTCCTCCATTAGCACCTCCTCCCTTTCCTCCATTCTCACCTCCTCCCTTTCCTCCATTCTCACCTCCTCCCTTTCCTCCATTCGCACCTCCTCCCTTTCCTCCATTCGCACCTCCTCCCTTTCCTCCATTCGCACCTCCTCCCTTTCCTCCATTATCACCTCCTCCCTTTCCTCCATTCTCACCTCCTCCCTTTCCTCCATTCTCACCTCCTCCCTTTCCTCCATTCGCACTTCCTCCCTTTCCTCCATTCGCACCTTCTCCCTTTCCTCCATTATCACCTCCTCCCTTTCCTCCATTCTGCACCTCCTCCCTTTCCTCCATTATCACCTCCTCCCTTTCCTCCATTCTCACCTCCTCCCTTTCCTCCATTCGCACCTCCTCCCTTTCCTCCATTCACTCCTCCTCCCTTTCCTCCATTCCCACCTCCTCTCTTTCCTCCATTCCCACCTCCTCCCTTTCCTCCATTCTCACCTCCTCCCTTTCCTCCATTCGCACCTCCTCCCTTTCCTCCATTCGCACCTCCTCCCTTTCCTCCATTATCACCTCCTCTCTTTCCTCCATTCGCACCTCCTCCCTTTCCTCCATTCCCACCTCCTCCTTTTCCTCCATTCCCACCTCCTCCCTTTCCTCCATTCCCACCTCCTCCCTTTCCTCCATTCGCACCTCCTCCCTTTCCTCCATTCTCACCTCCTCCCTTTCCTCCATTCTCACCTCCTCCCTTTCCTCCATTCGCACCTCCTCCATTTCCTCCGTTTCGCTCTCTTCCTCCCTCTCCTTCATTTCGCTCTCATCCTCCCTTTCCTCCATTTCGCTCTCTTCCTCCTTACCCTCCATTTCGCTCTCTTCCTCCTTATCCTCCATAACGCTCTCTTCCTCCTTACCCTCCATTTAGCTCTCTTCCTCCCTTTCCTCCATTTCGCTCTCTTCCTCCCTTTCCTCCATTTCGCTCTCTTCCTCCCTTTCCTCCATTTCGCTCTCTTCCTTCCTTTCCTCCATTTCGCTCTCTTCCTCCCTTTCCTCCATTTAGCTCTCTTCCTCTCTTTCCTCCATTTCGCTCTCTTCCTCCCTTTCCTCCATTTCGCTCTCTTCCTCCATTTCCTCCATTTCGCTCTCTTCCTCCCTACCCTCCATTTCGCTCTCTTCCTCCCTTTCCTCCATTTCGCACTCTTCCTCCCTTTCCTCCATTTCGCTCTCTTCCTCCCTTTCCTCCATTTCTTCTCTTACTTCTTTCCCTCCATTTCGCTCTCTTCCTCCCTTTCCTCCATTTCGCTCTCTTCCTCCCTTTCCTCCATTTAGCTCTCTTCCTCCCTTTCCGCCATTTCGCCTCTTCCTCCCTTTCCTCCATTTCGCTCTCTTCCTCCCTTTCGCTCTCTTACTCCTTACCCTCCATTTCGCTCTCTTCCTCTCTTTCCTCCATTTCGCTCTCTTCCTCCCTTTCCTCCATTTCGCTCTCTTACTCCCTTTCGCTCTCTTTTCCTCCCTTTCCTGCATTTCTCTCTCTTCCACCCTTTCGCTCTCTTCCTCCCTTTCCTCCATTTCGCTCTCTTCCTCCCTTTCCTCCATTTCTCTCTCTCTCCTCCCTTTTCGCCTCTTCCTCCCTTTCCTCCATTTCGCTCTCTTCCTCCCTTTCCTCCATTTCGCTCTCTTCCTCCATTTCGCTCTCTTCCTCCCTTTCCTCCATTTCGCTCTCTTCCTCCCTTTCTTCCATTTCGCTCTCTTCCTCCTTTTCCTCCATTTCGCTCTCTTCCCACCCTTTCGCTCTCTTCCTCCCTTTCCTCCATTTCGCTCTCTTCCTCCCTTTCCTCCATTTCGCTCTCTCCCTCCCTTTCCTCCATTTAGCTCTCTTCCTCCCTTTCCTCCCTTTCGCTCTCTTCCTCCCTTTCCTCCCATTTCTCTCTCTTCCTTCCTTTCGCTCTCTTCCTCCCTTTCCTCCATTTCGCTCTCTTCCTCCCTTTCCTCCATTTAGCTCTCTTCCTCCCTTTCCTCCATTTCGCTCTCTTTCTCCCTTTCCTCCATTTCGCTCTCTTCTTCCCTTTCCTCCATTTCGCTCTCTTCCTCCCTTTCCTCCATTTCGCTCTCTTCCTCTCTTTCCTCCATTTCGCTCTCTTCCTCCATTTCGCTCTCTTCCTCCCTTTCCTAAATTTCGCTCTCTTCCTCCCTTTCCTCCTTTTCGCTCTCTTCCTCCATTTCGCTCTCTTACTCCTTACCATCCATTTCGCTCTCTTCCTCCCTTTCCTCCATTTAACTCTCTTCCTTCCTTTCCTCCATTTCGGTCGCTTCCTTCCTTTCCTCCATTTCGCTCTCTTCCTCCCTTTCCTCGATTTAGCTCTCTTCCTCCCTTTCCTCCATTTCGCTCTCTTCCTCCCTACCCTCCACTTGCTCTCTTCCTCCGTTTCGCTCTCTTCCTCCCTTCCACCCATTTGCACCTCTTCCTCCAATTGCTCTCTTCCTCCCTTTCCTCCATTTGCTCTCTTCCTCCCTACCCTCCACGATAAGTTTATACCTTAAGGCTTAGGCCGATGGCGTTCTTGGAAATTGAACTTATTTTCTAGCTTTTATATTAATTTCGATAAATGTCTGGTTTGCTACTATAGTATTGTCTGCAGTCAAAATAAAAAACGAATCAAACTACATCTTAGCTACCACCAGTGAATTTATAGAGCAATTTTGTTCAGATGACTGCTAAAACTGCTACCATTACAGTGTGGAAATTCAAAAAGTGCGGACGCTCGTTCTTCGTATCCCCCCCCCACATATTTTCGTGGGCCCGGCCTATACGCATGGTCGCATGCTGATTGTGCGTACACAATTAAAATCCTAGCGGCGGCGCTGTAGGCCTAGATAATATGTAGACCTACTGGTACCCGGACATTTACGTGGAAGCAATGATGGTCAATGAAGCGCCCAGTTAGCTACATTGGTTATAGCGTAGGCTGCGTTCCATCCATCCATCTTTTGTTTGCGGGTATGACCGTATGGGCAAGGAAGAAAAAGGAAGGAATTAAGGAAGGAGAAATGGATAACGCCGCTGCACGTGCATGTATGTTTCCAGCAGGTTCACGGTCATGCAACCGTATCCGAGTAAGTATGGAACCAAATAAAACCCACGTACTATATCCGGATGCGGTGTTGGATGTTGTGGAATCCAATGACCATCAAAGGTCTGGTTTTGTCCACTGTAATGACTTTGGATCGTACTGCAACTACAGCTGAACCCTTGTAAGCACGCCCATAAACGTTTGATGGGCCCGCATGGGAATGCTGGGAGGCTGAGATCAATAATCATCGGGGAAGGTAATTAAGAGTGAAAATGGAGATTATCTGTCTGCTGAGAGTTGTAGTCTGTTAAGTGTCAACCCGGTCTTTGTGGTCAGGCAAGCAAACTGGTTAACCGTGGAGACAAAACAATAATAGGCCTAATAATAGCCTACTTTAACGACGAGCGTGTAGGCCTACTAAACGCGACCTGGGAGCCAAAGTCGTTATAATAGTGTCGATTGACGAAAATAGGCCTACAGGTGGGTCATTAGGCCTACTAAAAGCGACTGGGAACCAATGCAGCTCGTCGTTATAGTGTCGATTGACGAAAATGCAGGTGAATCATTAGTTTAAACTAGTGGATTGACGAAAAAGATTAGAAAAAGACTCATCTCTCACCATGCACAGCCTGCTTCTGATTTCTCAGAGTTATCGGCTTTTGACCTGGCTGGAGTGGCTTCTGCAATGTAATATAATATAATATTATTTGACTGCGATTTAAGTCGAAGCGACCATCGACTGATGTCTTGGGCATATGGACGTAGGCTATTTAGGGGTTTAGGGTTAGGGGTTAGTGGTTTTACGGGTTCAATCCCTTCCCCAAATAAATGCATTACTGTTGTTAAAAACTAAACATGTAGAAAAATACGACAATTTCCAATGGAACCCCTTCGAAAACTTAAAACCCCCTCCAACTTTTTTCTGACTACGCCCATGCTTGGGCAGTGGGCCTACTATGATCAGGGCCTTTTTTTACCGTAGTTGCAGTACGATCAGGTCGTCGTAGACCCTAGGCAGTAGGCGCGTAGGCCTACTCTTGCATTCGGAGACCCCAACTGCCAGCTCTGCATTAAAGCTAAACGCATAGTGGACTACGCATTCACATTACATTACATAGACGTTATGTTTAATCGTGATTCAAGAATACACCCAGTTTCGACTTTAAATCTCAATTTACTTTTTGTAATGTTGATTGTTTAAATTTAATATCCTGGTTATATCCACTAATGCAATATTTCCGGTTTTACTTTTTCTATCTTTTAAATCTTTCTTTTTCGAGTCAAATTCAATCATTAAACTTATTTTTCATTAGGGACTTTTTTCATTATCTCATTTTCAGACTTTTTTCATTATCTCATTTTCAGACTTTTTTCATTCATATCTCATTTTCAGACTTTTTCATTATCTCATTTTCAGACTTTTTTCATTATCTCATTTTCAGACTTTTTTCATTATCTCATTTTCAGACTTTTTTCATTATCTCATTTCAGACTTAATTAGGCCCATGAAAGGTTCGTAGGCCCTAGGTACGGTGCCTTCTGTGCCTAATGGATAATACGGCCGTGTGGAAATCATGACTAAGATATTTCTGTATTTATTAAGCATCATTGGCTAATGACTAAGCATCAGTCGATGGCTCTGAACAGTTGCTATACATGTACTTACACAGTTACTGTAGCAGTGCATATTTTAACGGATTTTGACTACTGGGACAAAGTCTGCCACGACTATGGATCTGAGGGAGTGTCGTGAGCTCCCCAGCGGGGTCTGAGCCCCAGCCGACAACGCATTTTAGAGCATTTTCTGCCAAATGGAACCCATTTTAGCCACTTTATTTTACCAAATTTGCATTTTATTATTATACATATCCCTATTTAAGTTATTCTTAGAAGTTTTAAGTTTGAAACATAATTAGATCAACTATAGTTAGAAGACAATTGAAACCATATCTACGTTTCCTCTTTGACTGAAGACAATCGTAACCATATCTACGTTTTCTCTTTGTCTGAAGACAATCGTAACAATGTCTACGTTTTCTTTTTGTCTGAAGACAATGGTAACTATATCTACGTTTCCTCTTTGTCTGAAGACAATCGTAACCATGTCTAGGTTTTCTCTTTGCCTGAAGACAATCGTAACAATGTCTACGTTTTCTCTTTGTCTGAAGACAATCGTAACCATGTCTACGATTTCTCTTTGTCTGAAAACAATCGTAACCATGTCTACGTTTTCTCTTTATCTAGAAGACAATCGTAATCATGTCTACGTTTTCTCTTTGTCTTAAGACAATCGTAACCATGCCTACATGTACGTTCTCTTATTTGTCTAGAAGACAATCGTAACCATGTCTACGTTTTCTCTTTGTTTGAAGACAATCGTAACCATGTCTACGTTTTCTCTTTATCTTAAGACAATCGTAACCATGTCTACGTTTTCTCTTTGTCTGAAGACAATCGTAACCATGTCTACATGTAAATTCTCTTATTATAATAGAAGACAATCGTAACCATGTCTACGTTTTCTCTTTGTTTTAAGACAATCGTAACTGTGTCTACGTTTTCTCTTTGTCTGAAGACAATCGTAACCATGTCTACGTTTTCTCTTCGTCTGAAGACCATCGTAACCATGCCTACTGTTTTCTCTTATTATAATAGAAGACAATCGTAACCATGTCTACGATCTCTCTTCGTCTGAAGACAATCGTAACCATGTCTACCTTTTCTCTTTGTTTGAAGACAATCGTAACTACAGCACTAGTATGTCTACGTTTTCTATTTGTCTGAAGACAATCGTAACCATGTCTACGTTTTCTCTTTGTCTGAAGACAATCGTAACCATGTCTACGTGTAAATTCACTTATATTAGATTTGCTAACCACCAGAACCATTGATCTACATAAGTAAGTCTGTCTTCGTCTGAAGACAGTGGATGCAGCTAACACCGTGCAAGTGATAGTATTGTGATCAGAGTTATTATGTGACGAGTGCTATCACTGCTATGGGCAGGAGTCGAAGTGGGAAACAAGAGGTACCGTTATGGATATAAGAACCACTCCCCTCTTCCCTACCGGTATGGATTTCTCGCCTGTTTACCGGTATGCCTTTAGCCGGCCAGGAGATGTCCGGTATCAGTGGTGTAGACGTAAATTTGGAAGTACCGGAGCGCTCCGGCCATTTGAAAAGTTCATGACCGGGGGGGGGTAGTAACGAGTATTTTTCCCCAAAAAAATTTCTAACAGACACTTTTTAATTTTGAGGGGGGTAGTAACAACAGTTTTCCAACAAAATTTTCCGTCGTGGGGGCAGAATTATCCCCCACACTTTCTGTACAAAATTATATGTCTTTCATTTTTCTGCGTGGGAAAACTCGATCCTAGGGGGAACTTTCCCACCCAAGAGACGTTAAATAATAAGTACCGGAACGCCGCTCCAACTTTCCCACAGAGAAGTGTCTAGATTAAACACTGGCTCCGGCTAAATAATAAGTACCGGAACGCCGCTCCGGACCGCTCCGGCTCGTCTACTGTCGGTATGGCAACCGTGACACTTCAAGCAATGGCTATGGGCTTTTGTTTCATCTGCCTAACTACAATCCTAAAACAGTGATAGCTTTAACTTTAGCAAATGCGACCAACTTCATTTTCCATTGTAGTTAGGCAAATGAAACAAAAAACATTGATATGTCAAAAAAGCCCACAACACACGTCACATAATAATGCAGATCACAATAGCTGCTATCACTTGCTTCAACACCGTCAGTGATGGGAATTGGAGAATAATTAGACCAACTATACTATAGTTACATTCTATGTTTGCTTGGTGGGTTCGTTTCGACTTTTGACTACAAGAGGTACCGTTATGGATATAAGAACCATTCCCCCTTCCCTACCGGTATGGATTTATCGCCTGGAGACGTACCGGTATGCCTTTAGCCGGCCAGGAGATGTGCCGGTATGGCATATTGTAAACTAACCTGGAATAAAATCACCAAAACTACTGGGACAAATCCTAAAACTACTGGGACATTTGTCCCAGTAGTTATACAGTTAAAATATGCACTGCACAGAAGTCACTTTAAAGAGGCTTGAACCGCGTAACAAACGAGTGCTCAAAACAATAAACCACCCTGTCCACAAATTGGGTTAATACCGAAACGGAACAACACAATTATTCGTCCCGCCAGGGTAGAGTTCATTACGACAGCCACTGGTAGGTATACACTAAGACTAATAGTTCTCTTCATATCTAAACTGAACAGAATGAACAGAATGTTTCGGCCTTTCACAGCTGCTACTACCAGTAAGTTGTGTGTGTAGCTGGTAACTACCTTGCCCGCATCGAAGTTTCACTGATCAGGTGTTGAATTAAAATTCCACCAGTCGTATCGAAATGGTATATTTAACGAAGTTGACTCAGTCTTGAAATAGTTGTCGATCGTTTCCTCTCGTTTCGTCTCTTCTCCGTTCCTCTCCACGTATCTCTTTTTCTGTCCTCTCCGTTCCTCCTCTGTCCTCTCTGGTCATCCCTCTAACTGTCTCTTCCTCTTTAGTCTTCAGCGCCTCCGTCCATCTCTATTCCTGGTTAGACGGACGGTCAGGCGCTGTCCACTCTCCCTCGGGTCGACCGTTAATAGCCATTGGCGGCGCGGTGCCTTGGGCGGCAGCGGTGGCGGCGGTGTTAGCGCCGGGCGGACGCGGGACGCTGTGACGACCGGACCGACCATAAAGCGAAGGTCGGTGGGCCTGCAGAGAAGGGGACGTTCGGCCGAGCAGCGAAAACAATTGCCTAGACGTACAGTTCATTTGACGCGGGGCAGAGATCACCTCCACAAGTAAAACATTTCGATTACTGCGCCTCCTTCTGCCTCCTCCTCCTTCTGCTTCCTCCTCCTTCATACACTCCTCCTCTTCTCCCTGTTCGGCCTGCGATGTTCTGCTCGTAGCGTTGTCTTCACACGGTCGTTGTTGCACTATCAATCATCCAACGGCTCCACACGAGAACGAGCGGCGCCCGCACTCGACCGACCGATCAACCGACCGACCAAGGGAGCAACGGATGCACTGAGCGGACGGCCACCGAGAGAGCGTTGACTTCGACGCATGGTATGCCTTTCTCTTAGAGCGATGTCTGGCTACTTGTCAAAGCCAGGACCTTCTTTAGCTTTTCCTTTATAGCCTGACAGAACCTCTGACCCCATAGACTGCGTTTAGACAGCAGACGCAGTTCCTTTTGTCAGTGATGGTCTCTTAGTGAGTGCAGGTCATCGTAAACATTTATATTCCGTCTTAGAATTGCTTGGTTTTTTTTCAGTTTCTTTGCAGGAAACCAGTGAATAGGTTTGTCCTCTCTGTTCTTCCTCTTAGTTAAATTTGATGTAGAAGGTGTTCAGTGAGCCTTCTCCTGTTCAGTGCTGGGTCAAGTGAGTATAGTGGGCAGGGACGTCATTTGGAGGGGCAGAGGGCATTAACCCATGAATTTGATGGAAAAATCAACTATTTACATGTATATCCGTGCACTTGAGAAAATAATATCAGTGGCGTAACTAGGGGTTCGCGCGCCCGGGGGCAAGAATTTCCGCCCCCCTGCCCCCCTCGTTACGCCACTGAATAATATATATCTTTATTCGTCACTAGGAGTCTAGGACAATGAAAATCACACATAGTTATAAATAAATAAGAAAAAGAAGAAAACATGCTAGATAATTTAGCCACAGTTTTGCACATGCTGACTAAACAAAAAGCCTAGCAAGCTGGTCAAGTTTTGCCCCCCAGTCCCCCACCTGAAAAACTTTGCCCGTGAAAAACTGAAATGACATCTGTGGTAGTGGGTGTAGCAGAGAGTAAGCAGCTGCGTCAGATTAAGCTTAAGTCTATTTTGCGACGGCCTTGCGCTTTATTCTTAGCTTAAATCCACCAGCAAGTCACAAATTTGTTAGCCACCCACTAAGACTGTCACTGGGTCTTAAGTCTGATTGCGTCACAGCAATTTATGCCTAAGATCACCGCAATCCTGCAGATGAGTAGGTCTAGGCGACTTTCTTCAATCAGCTTTGCTTTGATAGGCCCTATACAAAATATGCTAGAAGAAAGAATGCTATATGAAGGTTACGGTTAAGATTACTGCAGTTTAACTCTAGCTGCAAAACATGAAATAATATAATTCTGATTCTTTATGCTACAAACAGGACCTGCCTGTGGCAAAATGTTCACATCCAGACACTGTTACTGTAGAGGCCAAGTCATAGTGATCTAACAACCGCTGTAATTGGCTGGTGCCCGCTGGTCTATGGAAATTTCCATTTGCCACAGGATGCTCGTATAACAATATTAAATTTTTGTCTGTTCTACAATTTGATATAGACCCTAATTCTTAATCGATTGGTATGAAATCAATTTCAGTTTGGTTGACCTCTCTCATTCCTTTGTTGGAAATTGTTACTGACTGTAACTGATTTAGAAAATGTCTGCAGTTGCTCACGGACATGAATTTTTTTATGAAATTACAAGATAAATAAACTGATGAAAGGTAGGATAAATGATATAAATTAAATGAGGTATATTCTTGTTTACTTACTTGCGTATTTATCATCGTCATCTAGGAATCATCACTCATCATCATCATCATCATCATCATCATCATCATCATCATCATCATCATCATCATCATCATCATCATCATCATTATCATCATCATCATCGTCGTCGTCGTCGTCAGCAGCAGTCATCATCATTGTGATCTTAATTACTGTCGCTGTAATTGGCTGGGGTAATGAGTCTTATAATGAGTCTTATTATCATTATTATTGAATAATTATCATTATTACTATCACTATTATTATTATCGCTATTTATTATTTATTTATTTTTTTATTTATTTATTTATTTATTTATTTATTTATTTATTTATTTATTTATTTATTTATTTATTTATTTATTTATTTATTTATTTATTTATTTATTTATTTATTTATTTATTTATTTATTTATTTATTTATTTAAACCCGAGGGAAGCGTGTAATCGTCCAGGAGATAAAAGATGATGGTCCGGAGAAAGTTACTGGCATCTGGAACGAATGGGTCCTATATACTTCTCATACTTCTCATCCAGTTCTGGCGAGTACCGTAGTACTAGTAGTATCATCAGCAGCAGCAGCAGCGGCGGTGTTATTATTATTATTATTTATTAACTATTATTATTATTATTGATTATTATTATTATTATTATTATTATTATTATTATTATTATTATTATTATTATTATTATTATTATTATTATTATTATTATTATTATTATTATTATTATTATTATTATTATTATTGGTTGTAGTAGAACAAGTGGTAGTATTGACATAAGTGTCTAGTGTTGGAATATGCAGTTGTAGTGGTCGCCTAGTATTGGTAAACACAAAGCACAAATAATTGGCCAATTTCAACTTATTTTTGTTGCAAGTATTTGTTTTCCTAAAGTGAAATCGGATGATCTGTGAATTGAGGCGGGGTACACACAGCCATTCTATCCCAAACCATGCACTTCCAAAGAATATTCACAGAATGAAATTACACCTTTACAGGCATACATACACACTCACACACAATGGCCTATCTTTGCCCCCACAAAGTGGTGTTGACCAATCACTTGATATGATACTGTCAGCTGCAACAAGATGGACGAGGTCACCAATTTATGCAACATAAAACAATAAGCAAAAGTAAGCCAACGCCAACGCATCTATTAGCATTGCGATAATAATTATGTATGCAAGAATACACCGCCGTTAAATGTCATTGATCGACCTTTCTTCAAACTAAAAATAACGCTGTCATGTCGCAGAAAAACCTTTCAGTACAGAGCCAATAAATGGTGGTGGCTTTCACACCACTTTTAGAAGTGTTGGTGACCGCGGCCACCACCGTTAAAGTACAAAGTTACGCCTATGGACACGACCTTGTGCATTCACAAGCGTATACATATTCGCACCTACGCATAAAAATGTATGCGCGTTCTGTTCGCTTCATCCATCTGAGCTCGGAATATCGAAGGCAGCGAGCGGTGAAAGGATATTGCGTTGTCATCCATTTCTTCATTAGAAGTTGGTCGGCTAATCGGCCCCCAAGACGTCGTGAATTAGGTCCTTCATATCCGGTGTCCTGATCCGATTTGCTCCAGTTAGGTCCGAGTGCTCCTCTGATGGCGCCAAACACCGGCTGCGACTATTTTACAATGTGCCAGATATTATGCACTCAGAACGTGCATTGAGCTCCTCCTATAAGACAGGTCTAGACAGCCAGACAGGTCCTTAATATTCTCTTCTGGTCTCGGTCAGAGGTCATCTATTATAACCGGTCCAGCCATCCATCCATTCGTTAATCCATCTCTCCTCCCTCCGCCCATCCATCAATCAATCTACTCCGGACCTGCAAAGCTTCGATATACGATTCGAAAACGAATCGGACGGCAGTATTCGATTCGAAAATGACGTCGTGGTTCGAAAAATGATTAGGCCTTGACGCGCTTTGTTGTAAACTAACTGTTTTGATTGTTTGCCCTGCGCGTGGATTGATTGTTGAACGCGACAGCAATCCGTTGCAGTACTAGCAGAAGCACAAACAGATGATTCCACTAGCGTTGTCGAGAGCTGCATATGATTTATTTAGGCCTACTGTTCAAGCCACAAACTGTTCGCAGAAAAGGTTAATTCAGTAGGAGAGATAATAACAGACTTACGCTACAATCTTTCCAAAACAAATGCAGAAACTCTTATCTGGGCACGACATAGCATTTGTTATTTTGACATTGTGTAGGCCTGAGAGGCTTCATGAATTAATTAGTAAACGTGTGATTTAGGGATTAAAGTGCGTGTCTAAATTTAATAAATATGGATCCAGAACAGAACAGTATAATTGGTTTTTTTTTTAAATTATTGGTGTTATTTTAATTATGCTAATTAACGTACTTTTTAGTTTCATTTATTTTAAACTGGAGAAAAGCTATCAGGCCTACATTGATATATTGATTATTGTGTTACTGTGGTAGGCCTACGTTTGTGCTATCAAGTGCACACTACATGAATATCAGGCTGATTATATCCGCTGATTCGTTTTGAGATTCATTTCAACTGAAAATTTGTGATTCGCAGGTTCCTACAGTCTACCCATTCATCCGTCCATTCAAACATCTATCCATCCCTCCACTGTTCCATCCATCCATCTATGCATCCATGCATCCATTCACCCATCAACCCACTCACCCATACATCACTCGTCCATCCGTTCGTCCATCCATCACCTTCCTCTTTGCCATTGATAGTCAATTTTCTCCGCCTTTCCCAGTCGCTACACAAAGCGTCGTCGTACCACTGTTATGGCGACGTTTACTCGAATAATGGTGCTACCTAATGGCTGTGGAACACCGACCGAGTCGATCTTATCGCGGTTATCGCCCGTGCTGCAGTTCAGCAATAATTCGTGCGTTTAATGCGTTCAAAGGTTCATAAAATGGCCCTTCCGACCAATTACTCGATGCGCTTCTCCTTCGCATTTATTCCCTTCCGAAGGATTGCTTCTGCCTTAGTAATTGATGCCACATGCACGCCTTGCTGTAAGAGCGGATGAGATTTAATCGAAGCGCTTATACAGGATTTCTGTTAAGGCTGGATGCATTCAGTAAGTAAATGCGGTCGCCGGACTCACCTGGTACTTATATAGACCCTTTAGTAGTACTTCCAGTGCTTAGCGACATCTTATGACTATCAGAGTCTTTGACGTGGACCTCCTCCTGTTTCCAGACTGGGGACTGGCACTACTTGGCACTTTTGGCACTACGGGTAGTTGCGGAGTTAGACCGCTTGTAAAATTCAACGATGTTGTATATCAGCGCTCGTGAATAAGCTGGTGCCCTGCGCTTGGCTTTCGAGTGGCGCTTTAGAAGTCTTCGTTTACGAGAATTATATGGGTAAATGACATGTAGCTCAACACGTAGTTATCGGATTTCTGCGTTCCATGCCACACATATTTGGCTGTAAGTTAATAACATAACATAACATAACAAGGGTTTTAAGTGGTTCAGAAGACGTTTAGTCTGTGTTAGAACCACTGCAATTAACCTGGAACATGATTAATAGCCCAATTTTCCTAGCTTCTTCTTAAAAGCTGTGATAGTGTCCACTGAGACAGTACTATCATCCAAACTATTCCACAAATCTACAACTCTTGCACTGAAGCATTTCTGTCCTAATGTCCCTTTCGGTTTCTTAAATAATTTATACCTATGTCCCCGAGTTGCCTTGTTTGGTGCTAATTCAAAAAACTTCTCCTTCTGCACTGCCTCCTTTCCAGTAATAATCTTGTAGGCTTCAATTAGGTCTCCTCTGCTCCTCCTTCTCTCCAATGTTGTTAGTCCACACCTTTTCAACCTTTCTTCATATCCCAAATCCTTGTAGCCCCAAATCATTTTTGTAGCTCTTCTTTGCACCTTCTCCAGCTTTTCCATGTCCTGTTTCAGGTAGGGACTCCATACCTGGATGCAGTATTCCAACTGTGGCCTAACCAGTGATTTGTATAACCTCAATATTGTATCCTTGTCTCTGGTGACTATTGTCCTTCTTATCATGCCTAAAGTCGAGTTAGCCTTTTTTGATGCTTCAGCACATTGCCTAGAGGGTTTTGCACTCTTGTGCATAATCACTCCCAAGTCCCTTTCTTCCTCACTCACTTTCAACACCATGCCCCCCATTTCATATGAAAACTCACTGTTTCTCTTCCCCATATGCATCACTGAGCACTTATCCACATTAAAGAGCATCTGCCAGTCCTGTGACCATCTGAACATTCTTCTTAGATCTTCCCGTAGTATCTCCGCTTCTTTTTCATTTCCCACTGCTCTACATAGTTTGGTATCATCTGCAAATTTAGAAATTTTAGATAAAATCCCATCATCGATGTCATTAATAAAAAGTATGAACAGCAATGGCCCAAGCACTGATCCTTGTGGCACTCCACTTAGCACTGTCGTCCAGCTAGAATGTTTGTCACCTATGCCCACCTTTTGTCTTCTTCCTGATAGCCAGCTTTGAATCCATGCTAGTACCTGCCCTCTAATCCCACATGCTTGCAACTTCTTGGCCAGTCTTTTATGAGGGACTTTGTCAAATGCCTTGGCAAAATCTAAGTAAATTACATCTACAGGCTTTCCCTCATCTATCCTCTCATAGACTTCCTCAAAGAATTCCAAAAGATTTGTCAAACACGAGCGACCTCTAGTAAATCCGTGTTGACTGCCCTTAATAATGTTATGCTCATTCAAGTGTCCCACTATATTATCCTTAACAATTCTCTCCATGACCTTACACACAACACTGGTTAAACTTACTGGTCTGTAGTTACATGGTTCACTTCTGTTTCCTTTTTTAAACAATGGCACTACAAGAGCATCTCTCCATTCCTGTGGTACAACTCCAGTCTGTATCGCTTTATTAAAGATCTGTGCTAATGCCTCTCCAATTTCTTCCCTCACTTCATGTAAGAATTTAGGATGTAGTTCATCTATTCCTGGACTCTTGTCAGTTTTTAACCTTTTCAGCTGTTCCACCACATTTTCCTTAGTGAACACTATCTGTGTTAGTCCTTGACCACCACTCTCTAAAAATGCTTGGTTGGGTTCAGGGATGTTTCCTAATTCCTCCAATGTAAACACTGAGCTGAAATATTTATTAAGCGTTTCAGCAGCTTCCACATCATCCACAATAACTTCTCCATTCTCCTCTTCCTTTTTCAATGGCCCTACCCTTTCTTTCCTTTTCTGCTTGCTTCTCACATAGTTGTAGAAACTCTTGCTGTCTTCTTTTACATTTCTTGATAACTTCTCCTCAAAGCTTTTTATTGCTTTCCTGTTTGCATTATTGCATATGTTTCTTTTATTCACATACTTTGCTTTTGATTTCTCAAGTCTTACAACATAGTCACAGTCCAGTCCATTCTTTCTTTCCTTCTTCAACTGCTGAAAATTCTTCCAAGCTTTGTTCTTTGCCCTTCTCTTTCTTTGAACCTCACGTGTTACCCATGGCCTCTTCTTGTTGGTCCTTTTGTGCTTGGGTATGTTCTCCTCAATAATCTCTTTCATAACTTCATTAAACTTCTTCCAAGCATCGTTCACTCCCAAACCCCTTACTGCAGACTCCAAGTCCTTTTCCTTCAGTCTTTCCCTCACTAATTCATAGTCCGCCTTAAAGAAGTTGGGTCTTTTCACATACGCTTTGACTTCCTGGGTTTGCTCCATGACTAATTCCCATCTGACAACCTGATGATCACTAGTGCT
Organism: Aporrectodea caliginosa; assembly: GCA_020284085.1. Taxonomy (NCBI): domain Eukaryota; kingdom Metazoa; phylum Annelida; class Clitellata; order Crassiclitellata; family Lumbricidae; genus Aporrectodea; species Aporrectodea caliginosa. Next base: position 576,787 of record JACEVL010000834.1, on the reverse strand, counting down.
AAAATGCTCCCCCACGCTCATATTTTCTACCATATTTTCCTCAGTTGTTATGACTAGGTCCAAAATGTTGTCTCCTCTGGTTGGCTCCATAACATGCTGTTGCATAAAGCTGGCATCAATAAAATCCAAGAATATCCTATCTTTTTCTCTCTCTCCTTCCAGTTTTTCCCAATCAATATGGTAGTTGAAGTCTCCCATGATCACGGATGTTTCCTTATTAGCCAATTCCAGGAGTTTGCACATCCCTTGATCAGCTTCTTCGGTCGCATCTGGTACCCTGTAGCAAACTCCCACCAGTATCTTAGACCTGTTTATTTGAATTTCACACCAGATGCTCTCCTTGAAGGTCTCATTGCTCATATCCCATCTCTCCACTGCATTAATATTGCTCTTAACATATAGCAAAACCCCTCCAGCCCCATGTCCCACTGATTTCTGGTTAGCTCTGTCCTTTCTAAATAATCTGTATCCATCTAGAGCTAGTTCGCTATCTGTGATTTCCGGTTTTGTCCATGACTCTGCTATTCCAATTATGTCGGGTGACTCGTTATCTGCATACAATTCCAGTTCTGCTCGTTTTGTGATACTTACAATACTCCTCACATTTGCAAACATACACTTTAGCATTTTCCTACCTTCAGTTTCCTTATATTTCCTGTCTTCACTACTGCACGTTTTCTTTTTTCCTGGCTTTTTGTCTTTATTTGTGTGACAGTTAGTGAGTCTTTTTACTGCACTAACCGTCTTCCCACCAAGTTTAAAGTCTTCATCATGATGTATAGTTGTCTTGCAACCATGTCCGCACCTCGAGCATTCAGATGCAGTCCATCTCTCCCCAAGTAGCCGCCTTTCCAAGGATTGAATTCCACCTCGCAGTATTGAACCATTTCTTCCTCGCACAGTTTCTTCAGCCTCCTGTTTACCTCAACTCTCATGCTGTCTAACGCCTCGCTCAGGTCTTGCCTTGGCAAAATACCCATTACCACAACTTGCCCCTTTCTGTCCTCGTTCAGCCTCTGCATCATGTCTTTGTATTTGGACATCATTTCTTCCGTCTCATCCATGCGAAGATTGTTAGTGCCAACTTGCACGATCACCGTGTCCTCCTTCTCTTCTTTCTTCTCGATTTCCAAAAACATCTGTTCAATTCTCGCTCCTGGTTTACAAACCGTTGGGTGGCTGTGACAGTGGTTGATCAAGTGGAGTGGTTCAGATTTCAAATAAGACGTTGCAATGGACGTAGGCGATGCTGTAACACATTGGGTTTCATGTAGGCCTAACTTATTAGTGTGACGAGTTCGTAAACTATCATTTCCTGCACAATACTCCCTCCCATTCTCTTTCTACTGGAAATGAAAGAATTCAATATGGTGCTGACTGTTCTCAGGCCCACCGACAGAAATTCTAGTCCCCTTGGCAGAGCAGTCACGGGCACTATCTTTAGGCTTTATGAGAATTTTTAAAGAAACAGAATGAAATAATAAAAGTGCGGATTCGGTCATACGATATTCTATTTATAATACAAATAATACAACTATGATTTTATTCAGTTATTTATTTTTTAAAAATTTAGTTTATATGCTACTCAAAAAGCAGCGCTTCTGGATTCACAAATCATAAACCTTGCATGATTATAGGCCTAATATTTTTTATAAGTTCATTGCGGGTCCAGCCCGGGTCTCTATTAGTCGTCGCGCCCCTGGGCATTTGGCCTCTGACAACCCCTCTCGGCGGGCCTGACTGTTCTTGAATTAATCAAGATATCAGATATTTCGGCATTGTCAGATTGCACGGTTGCATCCGGGTCGTTTCTAAAGTTAACTGATGAAACATTTGGGTCCGAATCACGAAACCCTAAATTATGTGGAATTTGGTCTTGGGTTCAGATATGCTTGCTTCAGAGAAGTTATCACCTATCACCCACTGGAATATGGCAGCTAGGACGGAGAGGCTAATGGCGTTTCGATATTTCGGCATCGTCAGATTGCACGGTTGCACTCCAAGGACGAAAAGTGACATTGGAGGAGAATCACTGAAGAAGCGCATGAAAATAGGAATTATAAGAGTGAAAACTAGATGGGTCTAAGCCTAATTAACAATGAAATGGTAGAATGACAATTACAAAAGTGGCCAAATGTTTTTTAACTTCAAAATATACGTGTTTCAGAAAGTAACATGTTGCAGTAAAAACATAAAACAAAATTTAACATGTTTAGCACCGAGTAGGCTACGCAGTTCAGTAGACTTATTTCAGATGAATTTGCCATCACATAGCCTGGTAACAGGACAATAACCCCCGGACAATAACCCCCGGACAATCACCCCGGACAATCACCCCCAGGGACAATAACCCCAACTGTTCAATAACCCCCGGACAATTACCCCCGTACTGACTTACCAAACATCAAAACTAATTATTAGACAATTAGTAGACAATTAGTAGACATGAAAGAGTTAGGCAAACATCAAAATACTAATTATTAGACAATCAGTAGTCAGTGAGTAGATTTAATAAAATTCTGAAGGCCTTCACGGGCCGCAAAAAAAACTTAGCTGTCCGCATGGGCCCGCGTTTTTGATACCTCTGGCCTAAACTTCACCCAAGATTTCCGCTTATCTTATGTCGCGTCCCTTTTCATCTATCAATCTACAGACCCGCTTCAACGCCTGCCAAAGGTTCCTGAAAGCTGCAAAAGAAATTATTATTCTGTAACATTCACAGGCTCTACAAGATGGATGATCCGTGCCTGCTGCAATACGCCAAGCTATAGAGACCGGGCCTCAGTTACTGTAGCCGTTGTGTGTTGCCAGCGTATGCAAATGCGATGCTTTGTATGTACACGCTTTTCATTATTTCGTTGTCTGGCTTCCTGCTCGTCGTGTGACCCCAACGCTATCCGTTCGGGTCAAACAATTCCCACAAGGCATTGTCGCTTCCGGTGATGTCTGATCGGCGGAGTGATTGCTGTGAAAGCGGATTCATACAGAGCCCTGGTTCGTTAAACGGTTCTTTGACGATAGTAGCGACATCTGGGCAGGTCCTTACAGGCGTTATTCAAAAATTATACGCATATAACAATGTTACTTCCCATTACACTGAAATAGGTACAATAGTTCTAATGGCTACCTTGTCTGAAACCAGGAAGTTATGATTCGACGTTTCAGATCATCTCGTTATTGGAGCCAGAGAGAAATGCGAAACCTAATTTCTAAAGTTAATTTATGCAGTCAATACAATTAACATTCTAACAATAAAATTAAGTCAGATGTTATTCAATACCATTAGCATTCTAACAATAAAATTAAAATGTAATTTAATATGATTAAGTTGTCATTCCATACAAATCATTGCTATGTCGGATCTTTTTACCCGTCTATTTTGAGTATAAATTGAAATGTCACTTCAAACTATTTAGATATCAACTATAAAAAGCTACTGTTATTTGACGCAGTTCATAGACTATTCAATTATTATTAGTCGTCAAATTCGATGTCACACTGGGCTGCCCTGTAGCGTAACAGTCTTGACTGTATACTGTTTAATTCGCTATCCAACTGACATATGGATCAACATCGTTCATAATCGTAATCGTAAATCCAAATTTTAAAGAGTTACACAAAAATTAAGTGCAGGGCACCATCTTATTCACGAGCGCTTCGTTTTGTTTCCTGTGCCGCGGGAATAACCATGTGAAAGACAGATATGGGGACATAGCACCATCTGATAGTAATAATGGACCATTTACTACTATCAGTCCTGCTACATCGAAGCTATATGTGTATAATCGCACAATGAATTCACGTACTGCTAGTATTAACAACGACGCTAGGTTTTTGCGATAGTCGAGAGCGAAAGCGTTCATCTCTAATAGTCGTGAGCAAGTACTCGATTATTCTCGTCGGTTAAAAACTCGATTAATTCCGTTACTCGATTCAATTTCCTGGCCCTGGTCAACGGATGTCACTTCGCCGGCGACTATTGGGCTACAGGGCTACAGTAAATCTTCCTCTGCGTCCTAAGCTGTTAATCTAGCTCTCTCTGGAGTTCCGTTGTCTCCCGATTGGAACGCAAGTTTTGCCTAAGCATGATCTAGTGCAGCGTCTGGCAATGTACAAATCTATTGTTTGGTAATAGAACAATTGGTAATTGAACAACCGTTCAACTTTAATAAGCTATTGCAACTTCAGATAACCTCAATTCACAAATAGCGAATACAAAATTAGTTTATAAATTATTTTTGTTCAGCGTTAAAAAGCTGTTACAACTTCGAATAACCTCAAACTCACTAATTGCAAAGACAAAATTAGTTCATAAATGTTAGTTTAGCCTTTAAAGCTATTGCTGCATCACATGACCTCTATAATTCACTAATAGCCAAGACTAGACTGTTATGTCCTAATTTTATTATTAGGTCTACTTTTACCTAATTACCGTAAATCATTGTGAAATTGTCGTTACATTGACAATACGATTGCGGTCAGTTGACAAAACTAGATCTTATGATGAATTAGTAAATGATAATCATTAAACGCTACTTGCTTCATCATTAAGCATAAAGATTTGTTACATAGTGACGATCTTTAATTTAATGCTGAACTGTTTTTATTGACTTTTAATCATCTTCCACTGTTTTCTTGCATATGGCTGTGCTACGAATAGCCAGACTCTGCTTGTGTTCACACAACAACTCTTGACTTCTTCAAGAAACAACTCTATCAATAGGCCGATTGTCATCTCGTATTGGTTGACATCTATCCTAATAAAGAAAAGATTGGGTTTCTTGAAAGAAACTAATTCTTGGCCTATAATCCGTAAGAATTTCAATATTTGCGCAATGTATTCAATGTATTACAGTCTGTGGTGTAATAAACATAATTATTTTGTCTGAAATATGCGATAAACAGTCCGAAAGGAGTTTTGGGGATTAAATTCGCTGAATGCAGACTCGAAGGAATTTGTAAGTTACGCCAATGATCGCCAGAAAATGCTAATCAGAGCGTCATTAGTATGCAAGAAAATGCTAATGACGGCTGTGACACTTTTATGACGACCGTTCCCTTGACGATTATACCGATGCATGTTGATTGGCATGACGATGATGATGGTGTTAGAAGAAGAAGAAGACGATGATGACAACGACCACAAACAATCATTATCATTATCGCAATCATCACCACTACCACCGTAATATGAGGCTATATATACATCTATTATTAAGTCTAGATATTTCATGCTTGATGTATTGATATAATTATTAACATAACATAAAATAACTGAACAAGGGTTTTAAGTCGTTCAGATGACGTGTAGTCTGTGTTAGAAACACTGCAAGTTAACTGGTAATGCTTAATAGCCCAATTTTCCTAGCTTCTTCTTAAAAGACGTGATAGTGTCCACTGAGACAGTACTATCATCCAAACCATTCCACAAGTCCACAACTCTTGTACTGAAGAATTTTTACCTTAATGTTCCTTTCGGTTTCTTAAATAATTTATGCCTATGTCCCGAGTAGCCTTGTTTGGTGCTAATTCAAAAAACTTCTCTCTTCTGCACTGCCTCCTTTCCAATAATAATCTTGTAGGCTTCAATTAGGTCTCCTCTGCTCCTTCTCTTTATTGTTGTTAGACCACACCTTTTCAACCTTGCTTCATAGCTCAAATCTTTTTTGTAGTTCTTCTTTGCACTCTTTCTATAGTTATTCAATGTCATGTTTCAGGTATTGATTTCACACCTGGATGCAGTATTCTAACTGTGGCCTAACCAGTGATTTATACAACCTCATTATTGTATCTCTGTCTCTACTGATAATTGTCCTTCTTAGTATACCTAAGGCTGAGTTAGCCTTCTTTAATGCTTCAGCACATTGCCTTGAAGGTTTAGCACCTATAGTTATACAAGTAGGTCTATACGCAGGATTGTGGCCACGTTCCTTCGACACACGTCTGACAGTGAATAATTCCAGAATAAGACACGCATCGCTGATTCTCGGTCAATCGAAGAGTTTGCTTCGTATGCAGGCGCTCGAGAACTCCATGCCAACACCACACTCTTGACTGTAACAGTCAACTTCCTTTCCACCAACTTTCTTTCCTCTTCCTCCATATCTTTCCTCCTCCTCACGTTTGCTCTTCCATTTCATCCTGTCTCCTCTTCCTCTTCCTCTTCCATACTCCTGCACTTCCTCCTCTTTCTACTGTTTACATTTCCTCCTATTTCTCCTCCTCTCAAATTCCCCTTCCCCCTTCTCTTCATACCATTCTCTTCCTTTCATCCCTCTCCTAACCCTCCTTTCTCCTTTTCCCCCTCTCATTCCATCTCATTCGCCTCCTCTTCGTCTTCCTCCTCCACTTCCTCCGTACATCATTCTCTCCATTCTTCTCTCCCTCCTCTTTTCTCCCTCCTCCTCCTCCTCCTCCTCCTCCTCCTCCACCCTCTCCTTCCTTCCTTCCTTCCGTCCTTCTCCTCCCCTCGTAGCCTTCGATGAACAATCGTGTTAATGGTTTCTTCAGTCCATCAATTCATCATGCCATTACGCAGCCGCAGAGGTTCGTGGCGCCATCTCTCGTAATTGCTTCCGAAGCGCCATCTAACGACTGTAATCGATGGCACGGAATCGAAGTCATGGCAGTCTCATAGATCTCAATCAGCGCGATGCTTTACACCGCGCCGATTATCCCGGCTGCTACGGAGGCAGACCGGCCACTGCCTCCTCCCTCCGTCCTCCCTCTGCAGTCCCGCATCAGCAGCCTGCGCTAAGTGTCGAAGGAAGGATGGAGACAGTGAGCGATAATTGAAGAAACACGACTCCGTCAAGCTCCAGAGTAATGGCTAAGTAGGCGCGTCTGTCGGGAGGGAGGGCCTTGAAGGGTGACCCAAGCGACATCTACCCCGTCCTTCCCCTCCCCAGGTCACCTTATCACCCGATGACACACGTCTGCGAGCGACCATCCATCCTTCATTCATCCACTCGCTGTGATTCTGCCTCCTTTACTGTCTTCACTTCGTCTTCTCGTATACGTTCGTTTCCCGGTTTCATTGTCCTTAGTTCGACGGTTCATTGTGTGATTTTGTCCTCTCGCATGTCTTTTGCCTGTTCTATTGTCCTTCTTTTGTCCTCTCGCATGTCTTTTGCCTGTTCTATTGTCCTTCTTTCGTCCTCTCACATGTCCTTTTTGCCTGTTCAATTGTCCTTCTCTTTCCTTTCGGTTGTCTTTTTGCCTTTTCCATTATCTTTCTTTCGTCCTCTCGCTTGTCTTTTTGCCTGTTCTGTTGTCCTTCTTTTTCCTCTCGCTTGTCTTTTTCCCTGTTCCGTTATCTTTCTTTCGTCCTCTCGCATGTCCTCTTGCGTCGGGATCCTTCAGTACGGTCTTTTCCTCTGCTCCTTTGTCCTTTGTTCGTCCTGTCGTAGTTCTTCTGTTTTGCGTTTATCCTTTATTTCCTTCTGGATAGTTACGTGCGGTGGAAGCGAAAGGCATTCGACGCTCTTTATGAGCGGACGATGCGTGAATCAGCGACTGCGGAAGCAGCGGCGTGGATGACGCTGCTGCTACTGCTGCTGGTGGTAGGATGTGGCACCGCATTCGGTTGATGATGCTGTTCGCATCGAAGCTAATGGCATCTAATGATGGCGCTGGCAGCGGAAATTCAAAGACTAGATGGACGGCGTAAGGAACTACAGACGCAGATATAAACGATCTGTCGAGTCGCCTTTGTCTCCCTAACTTTAGATCAAGGCGACAACGGTGACCGCAGCCGCAGCAAAAGACGGAGCCCTATACAAGAAAGGCAAGAGACGTGATTCATGGCGGATGCGGTTTTTTCCTATTCTTCTGAACGTGCTTCCGAAGACAAGAAGTCTGCGTCTTCTGAATGGTTCATTTGGAACATTAAGACGAACTCGTAGAACTACATCAGGTCTGTTTTATTCGTGCTCTTTACCTGAGGTGGTTGGATGGATGGGTGGGTGGATGGATGAGTGGATGGATGGATGGTGGGTGTTTGGATAGATGGATAGATGGGTGGGTGGATGGATAGATGGATGGATGGATAGATGAGTAGATGAATGGGTAGATTAATGGATGAAAAAGTAGGTGGATAGATAGATGGATGGGTGAATGGATTGGGTAGGTGGGTGGGTGAAGGATGATATGGGTAAATGGGTGGATGGATGGATGGATGGATGGATGGATGGATGGATAGATGAGTAGATGAATGGGTAGATTGATGGATGAAAAAGTAGGTGGATAGATAGATGGATGGGTGAATGGATTGGGTAGGTGGGTGGGTGAAGGATGATATGGGTAAATGGATGGATGGATGGATGGATGGATGGATGGATAGATGGATTGATGAATGGATAGATGGATGCAAGCACGCATGCATGCATGCATGCATGCATAATGCATGCATGCATGGATGGATGGATGGATGGATGGATGGATGGATGGATGGATGGATGGATGAATGGATGGATGGATGGATGGATGGATGGATGGATGGATGGATGAATGGATGGATGGATGGATGGATGGATGGATGGATGGATGGATGGATGGATGGATGGATGGATGATGGATGGATGGATGGATGGATGGATGGATGGATGGATGGATGGATGGATAGATGGATGGATGGATGGATGGATGGATGGATGGATGGATGGATGGATGGATGGATGGATGGATGGATGGATGGATGGATGGATGGATGGATGGATGGATGGATGGATGGATGGATGGATGGGATGGATGGATGGATGGATGGATGGACACATGGACGTATTGATGGATAGATGGATAGATGGAAGGATGAGTTTATGGGTATAGATGAGTGGATACCGAGATACATTCATTTACATAATATATAGACATTTCATATTCATATTTACATGCATACATACACACATACACATTGACTATAAACCTTTCTTGTGTAATAACTACTTTTTACATTATTAAAATATTCTTTACCACTTCACAACTTAGTTCTGTACTTATTTCTAATAATTGCTTATAGTAGACCTAGGCCTTCACGCATGCAAAACTGATAATATATGAACGGTGTAAAGATTGAAGAAAGAAGGGAATGAAAGACAGAATGAAAATGGAACGAGGCAGACAGAATCTGGTTGCTCTATAGGCAGCATGGCGCCATCCGTCAGTAGTCTAACAGTTGCTGTGAGACGTCAGCTTAAGCGCTCAGTCAAAATCTCGTGACTAGAATTAGAATTGATCCAGATGATCCAAACGCCTTCGCCGCAGGAAAGAATGAACATCGTTTACGTAGAAGATGGATAGGGCTCACTGGGTGCATGCTCTGAGCTCTACGATTGTTCCTGCGGCTCTTAAGTCTCCTCTCGAATATCTTTAGTTTCAATCAGATGCGGTATTATGTTGTATACTAAGCAGATTGCATTGTATCTATTCATTTTAAATGAATAGATACAATGCAGTCTGCTTAGTTTACAAATTTTGTCCATGCGCTCAATTAATTTATGCGCCACCTCTATGAGGTTTCTACTCATAAAAGCTGTCAGTCCTCTTTTGCTGATGGTAATTGATAAACGTCGCTTTCCGAAGTGTTGCATCTTTCGAACAGTTTGAATCCATGTCCTCTGTCTGTTAGCCATATTGAATTCCTCTTCTTCTTTGGGTTCTCTGCCCTCAGACAGGATCAAATGCCTGATGACGCCACCCCTTGGTGCTGAGCTTCTTGTTTAAGGTTGCTGTATCCATCCGTCATCATCCATGCCATCAGCATCTGTCTCGGTCTTCCTCTTGTCCTCCTTCCCCCATCCGATCTGCCCTCAGTGATGGTTATCAAGAGTGAGTCCGCTCTCAGGACATGAGCAATCCATTATCTCTGTCGATCCCTTGTTGTATCTATCACAACCATCAATCATTTCGAATTGATAGAACAAAACTCGTCAAATCTGAGCAAACATTTACAACAGTGGCACGCTTATAAATCTAATTCAAACTTCCGGCGTAAACCTTCATATATTGAATGGATAATTTTAAGCCAACAGATAAACAATTTGTGATGAGCCAATAGTCTGATGTGACTCATTATTATTATTATTATTATTATTATTATTATTATTATTATTATTTATAATTTTTTAAAATTCGTCTGGAACGGCACCTAATCGTCGTTAAGGTCCAGTGTGGCAAAAGTACCGCGGAAAGCCACCGCATTGAACCGCTGGATCATTATTATTATTATTAGACTCTATTATTATTATTATTATTATTATTATTATTATTATTATTATTATTATTATTATTATTATTATTATTATTATTATTATTAAATAAATTTGTAACGCGCGTAAGGTCACACCAAAATGTGATGATAAATAGGATGGCACCACATCTGATAAAGGTTACACAAGATAATTATCGCAGTTCATCGTTATTTTTTGTCTTTGCATTGTGATTGGCGGTAAAAGAATATTTCAATTGAGCGCATGTCTGTATATTGTAACGTTAAGTGTTTACGGAATCCTCCTCCTCCGCGGTGCAGGCGAAGATGGATACTTCTTGTGCAGTCCGATTGACCGGAGTCTTGCTTCCTCTGTTCGCCTTTACCGGAATTCATCTTCAGAAAGCTTTCTCACAAGGTGAGTCTCGATTGTCAGACGCAATAAAAAAACACGAATTTAAATTGAAGGTTTAGGCTAATAGCAAGATAGCAAGAATGACTGAGAAAATATATACCCTAAATTTTGCTAGATAAACCCACGTAATATTGCTATTGTAGTCTACTCACTTTTTCGTTGCCAGTATGCTAAGAGAACGTCGGTCTGCAGCGCAAAAGTGTGCAGACTACTTGCGAAATTGTTGATGGTTTTATTTATAAAATGTTGCGCTTACGGCAAGTGCATTTCCAATTCAAAGCGACATGCCGAAAAGCTGAATAGCATCATGAAAAATGTTTCTGTAAAAACTTTCGTAGAAAACCCTTCGAAAACTTTACAGTGTATTCTGTTCGTCTCGGTTCAGCTGACATTGAAAATTTATTAACACCTCTCCCAGTGCAGATACAAAGAAACCAAACGTACCAACTAACTTTCCTCTGAATTCCGCATATTCTCAGTTCCTCCACCAATACCCGCACTAACCATAGTCATCTGCCGCAGGTTCCTCTACTTAGCTTCTGAATTGAGCTGTAGCTGTAAGCATACGAGGGACAATAAGGAGTCGATGAGCAGCCAACCGAAGGGTGCCACGACTTGGGACCGAGGAAACTGAAATGCAGAAGTCCCTATGGTATGATGGAGCAGAGCCAACAAGACAACTGCGCATAAGGAAGCTATAGTTATAGCCAAACCTCGGGACACTTCCAATAAGGTCATGTAACTAAATACAATTCAAATGCGTTAATTAAGCAATGTCGGCATAGACGACCATGGCAGACATAAGATGTCGCTATATATACACAGGAAGCAATAACCATCCACACAATATTTGTCTCATTTCTGTAAAACAAACATAGACTGCTTGATTTAGGCTCCCATAACTGTGCACTTAAAAATGATAGGAGAGGCTTTTCTGTCACGGCTTAAATAGATCACAATACAACAGCGTTGGTGTTGAATACTTAGAGACTTTAGAGGAGTACTGCGACACGGAGTCATTCCGTGCCAACTGTAGCGAATCGGAGGTGATTCTTCTGGAGACGGCTCGCTACGGTCGAATGAACATCGGCCGATGCGTTGAGACTCCGATGGGATACATCGGCTGCTATCGGGACGTCCTGCTCTTGGCCGATCGCAGATGCTCCGGTAAAAGACTCTGTGAGATCCACATTCCGAATGCCGAGTTCGAAAGCACTCGGCCGTGTCTACGCGAACTGAAGTCATACCTGGAAATCAGCTACATCTGCATTCCAGGTAATACCACTCACTTCCGTGAACTACAACCCAGTGCCCTGTTCCACAATACATGTAACATAATAATAATACTTTGGTGTAGGCTACATGCAATAGCTAAAATATAGCATATATCGTACAGGCTATAATATACATATCCGCATATAATGTTGAGCATATACGAACTTAATATATGACCCAGTGCCCTGCTCCACAATAACGTGTTCTAATGAATTTTTATGAGTTTTGGTTTATACCAAAAGGTTATGCTGAACTCTAGAAAGCCAAAAACTCGTTCTTTGTCGACACATGAAAATAAGAAATAAATATCGATACACATCAGGGACGAATATGTAATTAAAATACTGCATATATTCTAATCGAATTAGAGTGCAAGTTTGTCGTATCCTAAAAATCGTGTAGGCCTACATGTTCCCTGCGGCTACAGGTATACCAACACCTGAATGCTAAGTTACCTTATGGTTAAACCTATCGCTGTCTTATGTTGTGCCTCGTGGCTGAGTCCAGATGTAGCTAAGCTGAGAACAGTTTAACACAAGTCCTGCGGTAAAACATGTCTGAACATGGATTCAACACACACACACATGCATGCAAGGATGCATGTATACATTGCATGCGCGCGTATGTGCTTGTCAGCATGTGTGCACGAGTGTGCGTAACACTGCTTCTGTACGTGTGTGAGTGACGCTGTGTGTGTGTGTATACGGCGCAATGGCAAGCACGACTCTAAACCAACAAAGCCTTTTCAGTTGCAGCTGACCAACGGAATGATTGACCGTTCTTCAGCAACCCTTCAAGGTCAAGGTAATTTCCGAATATAATGGAGCAAATGCCTGAGGAAATACCAGCAAGTCCCTATAGAACGATTGCGCGCGCCTTTTGTTTTGTGGGCGGGAAAAGTCAAACAGATCTTCAACCTTTTGCGTCGTCGTTTGAATAGCATTCTGACCAACATCACTGAAAAATTGATTTTCGCACTTGCAAAATAGACTTTTGAAGTCGAGTGTTAATGTGGCATTAGCAATTCTGGACTGCACTTGCTTCACATGCAACATGTTATGACCAAGAAATGCTGAAAATGGTTGCATCATTCAGATGTAGCCTACATCACATAAAGCATTAAAAGCATGAATAGCTTTCAAACCAGTTGCATACCGAGTCGAAAAGGAATGCATTTCCGTTGGAGGTGGTCACGTGGCGTCACAAACCGTGTAATGGCAACAACAACTGTAGCACTTGGTTACGTTGTTGAAAGAAAAAACATTCTTAGCCTGTTTTTATCATGCTTAAAGCGGAAATTATTCGGTGCGGGAGTTGTAGACTTGTGCAATGGTTTAGATGAAAGTCTCACTGGACATTATCGTAGCTTTTGAGAGGACGCTAGAAGGGATGGGTTATTAAGCATTCTATGTTAACTTGCAGGGCTTCTAAAACAGATTAACCATGTTCTGAAACACTAAGACCCTTGTCATATCATGCTGTATTATAGCTTATTGTAACCAATCCTTTTATGCTAATTGTGCAATTAAAGCATTTTCGTTTGCTAATCTGCCAGAAATCGAATGTGTTCACATATATTCAAAATAAACAATTCAAGTTAATTTTCGACAGATCACTCAAACACTCTTTGATTAAATACAAGAGATATTTATATTGCGACCAAATAAGAGATTAAAACAGAAAAACAAAGTCTCTCGACAGGTACTTTCCTGTTGGTAAACCGTATCCAAGGCAAAAGTTAGAATCAATTGGTTATTACCCGTAAATCCTCGACAGATAATTCTTTGAGGTTACGGTAGAAACTTTCTAAATACCAATTTGTTTGCAGAAGTCAACTATTAGTTTTCCGCTGAACAATATTACATTGATTCAAGAAGATTTGCATAAAATAAGACGTAAATTCAGATCCACAATGCGACAGAATTTCATAAAGAAGTGCAATGTAGGCATAGAAATAGGAGCTTTGACTTTCATCATGTGCGCAGTGTGTTTGTACTCAGTGGAAGTGTCAAGGAATAATAATGCATTGCCATATCAATCACTGTCAAGATAAGCCTATTCCTAGACTTATCACACACTCAGTCAATATCGCCAGCCTTAAAAATTGTTCATAAAGACTGTCAGATTTATTAGCGAATCACGAGATGGTTTTGTTTCCTTACCCAGCGGCCGACATACGTCACATGTGTGACAATGTGTCTTCACAGCTTGACATATTATGCCAGACCACCAAAATGTCTCAATAAGCAGCCTCCTAGTGTTTTCTACTTTCCCAAACGACCACTCGCAGAAGTATCGCGTGCAGCATAAAGCAGCTCTATCTGCAATTTAGATAAAACCACAGTTTGTGTTAGTCCAAGCCAGGCTGCAAAAACCAAGGTTTTTTTTCGAAATGAAAAGTTTTTTAAGATTTTCCTATTTTGGATTATAAAACTCATACACCGTTCAAATTAATCAGATGCATAAACGAAATTAAATAGAACAGTAGAACTGTAGAATGTCAATTATGTCATGTAACGAAATTATATAACAAAGACAAACAATTGTCAAGAGACTTGAAGAGAAGCCATTTTTGGCATTTAAAACTTCTAAATTTGTAGAAAAAAAACAATTTGCGGTTTTCTGTTTTTTGGTTTTACAAAAAATAAAGAAAACCAAAAACCAAAAACCAAACCTTTAACAGCCCTGCTCCAAGCCCTCAGGCGTAATCTTGTCCTCTAATTCTAATAAGCACTCCTTTCGGAATTTTCCTTAGAGATTTTATTTCAGTTCTATAGTTAATGACTTTTTATTTTATTATAGTTACAGTTATAGTTAGTTTATTTTTTAAGGACAGGAATTATAGTTAATGGAATTTTAGTTAATTTTAGTCTCCTGAGAGGAAGTCCATAAGCAAATGATTATTGTTTCACAATGTACTCAGTGCTCAAAACCGAAGCATGGGTACTCTCAAACAGTTTAACTACTAGAACAATAAAATCTCATCAATTCCATCCTTCCTATGTTTTTGCAAACTGTTTTCGTTAGGTTATTTTCGTTATAGTTATAGTTATAGCCTATTTTTGTTATAGTTATAGGTTATCGTTAACGAAGTCATTCATTTTCGTTAACGAACATTTTTCGTTATCGTTATCGTTAACGAAATCACACTGCCTTTCAGAATAGGGATTTCATTCTATTGCGACTATCATCAGACATAGCCAGTTTACACAAGGACAGGAATTAAGAATCAAACTATTGTCTCCTGAGAGGAAATGTCAATGAATTCACTGTCAGTTCAACCGATCTCTCAAATTGTTTAACTAGAACATTGTCATCAATTATCCTAGTGCAAATTGTCCACAGGACATTTGCAAATATTAGTTGAAGTTATTCTGAATCTCAGCACTAACCACTAACTCATACATTGACCCGTGTTATCTGGGTCATTTTCAGATTCTGACTGGGCTCTACTTATTACTCTAATATCCCGCGGCAATTAGACCTACATATCAGAGTGTAGATACTTTGTCGACTTGGCAACAAAGTATGATCCCATTGCCAAATCTGCTTTCCACGCGAATTTCGATCAAAATCACTTAGGCATAAAGCGTATACGATCCCAGTAATTCAGTTTAAGACTCTGTTTTCATCTGCGTCGCAGCATTCAGACGAACTTATTAATTCCTCATTGACCAAACTTTGCAACGATCCAGAATCTCGCGGCAAAAAACACTACACTGTTCACAATTAGATGCAAATGGAACAGCCTTAGAATAAAACGGCAAATGAAGAGTCTCCACTTTAGAATAAAGACAACAAGCCAATAAATCCATTGGTTGGGTTTCCATCCAGTTAGTCACCAGCTTAACTTTGGAACGGTTTTAGTGTGCTTTGTTGGTTTTCTCTTCGACAGTTTCGCTTCTGTTTTAATATAATAGCTGAAGAGATAAACTGGCCAATCTCTACGCAATAAGCACAGATAATTATAATTTGAAACCAAAACTCAGTTTTAAATCTCTAATCTTTCGAATAGCAAATTTGTTTCGTGTATCTGGAGGTTTTCTTTTTAATGTTATCACTAGCTAAAAAGCTTGCCTTCGGATTCCTCCTAAATTGAAACTTTAAATGAATTGTAAGGACATGTGCACTTGTGCAGGCGTATTCATCCGCCTGTTCAGCCTAGGCCTATATATAACGCAGAGCCAATTTACAAATTGTTAAAGCTCAGTGTAAGTCATTCAAAGTCTCTTCCTCTTATATTCACACGGCAACAGTAGGTGGAATATATATAAGTTGAGTAGGTCTCAGTTTTTCCTTTCACGATTGTTTAAAAAGTTTTCTGTAATATTTGGACATTCTGGAGTACACAGCAAAGTCAACATCGATAGGCCTACCTAAATACATACATGCATAGCCTACATACATACATGCTGTACATACACACATACATACATACATACATACATACTACATACATACATACATACATGCACACATACATAGGGGCACACATACTTACACACATACACAGGTGCGTGTCGCACTTCTTGCACTCATCATCAATGTACAATTCGGATAACAAACACGAAGAAAAACACAAAGTGCACGGACACCTGGTAGAGAAAACTGGTTCATAAAGTATACAACACGTCATCAAAACACAGAGACAAAAGAATGACGACATCAACACTTTTGTGCAGGACCATAAATCAGAATCCAGTCTGAAGTTCTGTACATCATTTAAACACAGAACCTGTCGAGCCAGAACTGTAAAAACGGCGTACAACATGCAACTCAAAACGTTTAGTCCTATGCCGTATGTGACAATGTGCATGCATGTATATAGGTATTTATGCATGTATGCATGTACGTATATATGCATATATGTGTCTATGCATATCAATATATATAATTATGTTCACATGCTTGTTTATGTGTACGCATGTATATAACTGAACCTTTATTTAACGCATATTTTGAGAACCTATCAATCATGATGAAGAATGTCTATGAGTTCAAAAAGGTGTAACTTAAAATCAACTGACAATGTTTCTTGAGCTGCTGTCGGTGACGATTGGATTCATTTCTAGATTTTCACGACAGCTGTAGCACCAGAACATCAACAGTGCTTCTGTTACAACTTACAATAAAAAAAGACACCGATTGATGATGCTTAGATTTCTGTTTACACCAACACGGACACATCACCAGAACGAGCCTCAATAAAGAAATCATTCTTGTTTTCCGTCCACTTTTTAGCATCGTGTAGATGAAGTGATTGACAGCATGAATGGAAGCGTATCTTCTCGCATTTTGTATGTAGATGTATGGACGATGGTCAGAGGGGAGTCATTGCAGACTGACAGGCTCTATACATGGCACACCAATCATAAAGCAGTAGATGTAAAACGGGTATTTGACAGAGGAAAGTGCTTGTTTATCCACTGTTCAGTAGGCTACTCAGTAATATGAAAAAGTGAATGGATGGATCGATGGATGGATGGATGGATGGATGGATGGATGGATGGATGGATGGATGGATGGATGGATGAATGGATGGATGGATGGATGGATGGATGATTTGGATGGATGGATGGATGATGGATGGATGGATGGATGGATGGATGGATGGATGGATGGATGGATGGATGGATGGATGGATGGATGGATGGATGGATGGATGGATGGATGGATGGATGGATGGATTGATGGATGGATGGATGGATGGATGGATGGATGGATGGATGGATGGATGGATGGATGATGGATGGATGGATGATGGATGGATGGATGGATGGATGGATGGATGGATGGACGGATGGACGGACGGATTTATGGACCTGATTGATGATGGACGGATGGATGGACGGATGGATGGACGGATGGATGGATGGATGGATGGATGGATGGATGGATGGACGGATGGTTAGACAGAAATGGATTCAAGCAAATTTTGAGGTGGAAACCATAGATAATGAAGGAGTAGAAAATTTAGTTGTTTTAAATATAACGTGTGTGTGTATGCATGTGTGCATGTTTTTATGTGTGTATGCTTTTATGTATGTTTTATGTATATGTATGTATTGTATGTATGTATGTATGTATGCGTATATCGCGGATTCGTCTGCTGTCGTATATGACCCCTCTGAGATTGAATCTTGATGATGCTTTATGTGAGTGTGTATCAACTCCATGTATGTATATATTTGTGTATGTAAGTTTATAATAATATGTGTGTATGTATTTATGTATGTATAAGGACACTAAATATATAGCGCATTTTATGCACCTAATAAAAAGCTACGGGTGGATGAGGTTTTTAAACGCATGTATGTCTGTATGCGTGTATGTGTGTCTATGAGGACACCTTATATAGCGCGTTTTACGCTCTGGAAAGCTAAGAGTGGATGAATCGTACGTGGGTGAGTTGGTAGCCACAGAAAGAAGTCAGTGAACTGCGGCATCGCTCGATGGAAGTCGACTGCCGCAGTATATAATAGATGGCAGTCCTTTGTGTCCATAGACATCTATTGACGTCAAGACGGCAGAAACGGAATCAATCGCCACAACTCCAGGTTTTATATGAATCATTCATGCAACCATTACAATATATAGGCTCGTATATTTTTTATATACATATGTACAATAGAAATGGTATGTATGTCTAAATGTGTGTACTTATATATAGAGAGAGTAAAATAGACTTATTTCATTATGTATGTGTTTGTCCTGATATCTGTCTGAAATTCTGACTATACCTCCTGTTCCGCATGTTTGAATTGGCTGCTAATGTCGTGTATTACAGGTTGTCTGTTCTGTTAGTATAGTTAAGATTTATGTCTTCTGTCATTTGTGTTCTTGTGAATTGTTTCAATTGCATAATTGTACACTGTAACCGGTTGCGGTTTGTCAACCGGATTGTTTCAATGAACGAAAATTTTATTAATTATTATTATCTATTAATTCTTGTCTCTGTCTTGTTTACTTTATTTCTACATTAGATCTTTCTAATCTTATAGATATATATCTAGTGTAGATCTTTCTATGTCTCTGCCCTTGTCTCTTCAGGCTTTAAATATTTATAAATACGCTCGGATCATCTTAGTCTCGCATAAACCTTCAGATGCCGCTATATGTCTAGTTTCGTCATAAATTAACTAAATTTCTGCTTCCGTATTTCCAGTCACCTAACTTCGTATCGTTTGTCAGTATTCTTGTGTCCTTCTTTGCGACTTTCCCTGTCTCTGTCAGTGGCTGTTTGCGTGTCTTTGATTCCCCTTGTTAAGCGCACTTAATGATTCTGCTCATAGTCGAGAGTCAAAACACTTTCAGATGATCGCCGAGTGAAATGCATTCCTGACAAGCGATGGATGCATCGTTGCTCTCATTCTATGCGAATGGGTTTTTTTTCCGTTTTCTATTAAGAAAAATGGGCGTCAGCCCGACGCCCATTTATCGATAACTGGCCAGCCGACTGACCGGTAAGACCGACCATCTGACCACCGTGGGATCTTCCTCACCCGATCATTTCCAAATTGGATCCTTTTCGATCGTGATCGGAGGAGGAGCGAGCGAGAAGTGTGAACGTGATTATAGTTTATGTGGAGTTTATGTCTTGTTCGTTGGATGGAAATCGCTTCCATGCATCCTTATTATTTTCGTTCTGGCAATTTCTATCGAATAATCGATCGAGCAGTTGAGGAAAATCCGAGCCACGCTGCGCCGTTGGCGGCCGTAACCAAACAGACGTATATAGGCCCTACGCAGACCATGGATGGCATCGATCATTGTCATTAAACCTTCTCTCCAGGGCTTCCTTCTTCCCTCTCCTACTACGTATTCTCCTTCGCCTCATCCTTCTTTGCTTCGTCCTCCTCCTTCTGCTTCTCCCTTAAGATCACACGTTCAGGTCTCTTCTATTCTTAACCTGCAGTTTCCTTCAATTTTTCAGAGACCCGCGTGTCTATTTTTGTGTCGATTCTCCATTCATCTACGTCGCTCGCTCGTCTTTTTCTCTGTGTCTCTCTGTCTCTCTCTCTGTCTCTGTCTGTCTGTCTCTCTGTTTGTCTCTGTCTCTGTCTCTGTCTCTGTCTCTTTCTCTCTGCTCTATTCTCTGCTCTTTCTGTCTCTGTCTGTCTGTCTCTGTGTCTGTCTCTCTGTCTCTGTCTCTGTCTCTGTCTCTGTCTCTGTCTCTGTCTCTCTGTCTCTGTCTCTGTCTCTGTCTCTGTCTCTGTCTGTCTCTGTCTCTGTCTCTCCAATATATGTCTGTCTGTCTGTCTGTCTGTCTGTCTGTCTGTCTGTCTCTGTCTGTCTGTCTCTGTCTCTCTCTCTCTCTCTCTCTCTCTCGGTATCTCTCTCTCTCTCTCTCTCTCTCTCTCTCTCTCTCTCTCTCTCTCTCTCTCGTGGTGAATTGACATAGCTGCACAATACAGCATAAGTGTCTAGTAGGAAACACTCGTTTATTCATGCTGAAGTGATGCCTCAGAAGGTCGGCAGTGGCCGATAACGCGTTACTCCCTCAACAGAACGTCATTATGTAGCACCTACGAAGCCTATAGCTGGGACCTCTGTCGTCTAGGCTGTATGTGTCATGTTGCTGTTAGAACACGACGCAGGATCAATCACGCGCAACGCGTGCACAAACACATCGAAACGCATTCGTGTGCCTTGAAATACAGACACATACAACGCCACCCGGACAGACACAAGCAGAGGAACTTCAAGACGGACGCAAGCATCAACACATGTCACGAAACATTGACTACTTGAAGCGCTTACTGGCCTTGCGCCGCCGCAGTCATGGTCCATTAATGTCGCTAGTTATTCTATTCGGCTGGTGCTCGGTCCTCTCTCGGGAGAGGCATGAAGGCGGCACAATTCTATCGCCTGCCGTCCGGAATGACCTCACATGACACCGCATCACCAGCATCTTGGGTTTCTAAGGCAACCTAATGGCTTCCCCCTCCGCCGTAGCCGCCGCGTTCAGCATCTGCAATGAGCGACCACAACTGGATGCTGAGGCGGACACGCTGGTTGAACTGCAGGCTTGGCTTCATCTCCTAACTTAGGAAGGCGAGAAGATTTACTAACTAGTGTCACGGTCTCACTGGTGAGACATATCCATTTTCCATGGATAACGCTTTCAAAGTATACCGAAGACGGAAAGACAGACAGATACAGACACAGAGACAGAGGGAAAGACAAACACCAACCTATTTGCGCAAACAAACATAAAATTATAGAGGCAAATTTACACGAGACATCTATTGGGAAAGGCAGATCAATTTACCAAGACATGCAGTCAGACGGATTATGTAATTGTAATTGAATATTTATATAGCGCCCCTTCAAGATATCTTCTCAGAGTCCATCTCTGCGCTAGCCTATAGGCCTTTATGATGTTAAATGTAGGCCTAATTACGAACAAATACATTACATCAGTTAGCAAACAATGCACAGTAAGCTGAAAGAGTCACCAGTGGCGGGCCCACGCACACAGGAGGAACCAACCAAATGATTCCCGTCGGCAGCGGCAAGGATGTTCAGAGTCACTGGACGAAGTTGCATCGATAGTGTAGAGCGACGACAGGTGATAGCACTGACAGACTGAAGATGACCAGCAAACAATTAATATGCATGCCCACATGATGAGCAAGAAAATTGGCATGGATTAATAGATTGACAGATAACCTGTAGGAGGATGACATAAAAGTTCCTAACAGACACGCGATAAATCTTCGACCTTGTTAACTTAAAGTAGACAGTCTAGGTCTACATTTAGCCTCCGTTGCATAATTAGTTGATATGAAGTTAATTAATTATGCACGAGAACCACAAGTTATGCTTTCAAGAATTTAATTTGGTTAACGTCATTTTCTGTTGACAGTGGCTAATCTGACTGCCAGTTACTGCCAGCGCAACAATGAACTTCCGGTTTACAGCGCAACATCCGGGTTCTTGGCAAGTGTCGTGACCTCGGATACGCCTCACTGCGCCGGACTTCCTTGGGTAATTCGAGTGGAACGAGGTCAACGGGTCAACCTCACGGTTTACGATTTTACAATCGACATTAAGGCGATTTCTTTCACCGGAAGCCGGAAATTGGATGACGCTGACCAGGGTTCCTGTCGCGAATACGCACTCATCGAAGATGGCGACCGAAAGTTCCCCATCTGTGGCGGAACAGGAAGTGAGCGAGTTGGCGAGACGTACATGTCGAGCGGAAGTGTCGTCAGAATATGGATGACCGCAGGAGTGGCACCTACCGACCACCATCGATTTCTCATTCACTACGTCGGTTAGATTCATTCGTTCGTTCGTTCTAGCTTTCAGTTATTCAATCTCTCGTTTGTTAATTAATTCGTCAAATCATTGAAGTTCATTAAGAACTATAATTTCATCGCTAAGCAAGCAGTGCTCAGACAGCTAGAAAAATAAGTCACCATTGGCTGGCGCATGTACAATCGTAGCAACAGATTTCCGACCAGAGTTGAAATACCAAATTTCGCTTTGAGTTGAAATATCTTTCAACGTCAGAACCATGCATAGCAGGCTACGACGAACGAGGACTGTCGTTGGTAGAGGAATGTAATCGGGGAACGAATACCTTACTCTACTTTACCATTAAATGTCTATATGCAAGAAATGTAGAAATTAGGATCTGACGATGTCAACTGGAGAATGTCCCTTGCTACGTAGGCGAGGTCTGCAGCACCTTCTTAAGTTTGACTGATCGGGGTTGACTGGCTGTTACTTTTGCAAGCATCTCGACGATTCAGCGCCGCGATTTTCGGTGGTTGAACCATCTACGTGGAACAGACTCCCTTTGGATTGGTACTTTGCCTTAACTAAGGGTTCAGCTGAGAGTATTTGCTGCCTCTGTCCGCAGTCTTAAGACTCTTCTCGCGGGGCTTTTCGCACTGGGAGCGCCTCTGATCATGTTGTACTGGGAGAGGCGCTTTGGAAGTCGGTAAATACAATACAATACAATTCTGCATGCACTTTCTATAAAAAACGCATGAAAACTATTCTTATCTGCTGAGGCATGGGCTGATATGTCTAGCGCCTCTGAATAGTTTTCTAGGAGAGGCGATGTATAAATGCTCTGGAACCCTAACCGAAATCATGCATGTAAATAGGTGGATGCAGGTACATAATAATTTATGTACGGCATTTGTATGTTATCTGCTAATATGGCAAAGTCTTGCGTCTGATATTCTTGTCGAAAATCTCTCAACGGTCCCCGAATGATATGAATTGCGATGTGCATATCGGTTTCGTACAGTTCATGACGAAACCACTGGAGACCCGTCCAACTTAAAATGCGATGAGTCTATTCAGTCGAGACAGCATCGCAATCTGCATCAATAAATCGTCCGAATGACAGCGTCTAGTAAGCCGAGGGAAATTAAGACATGAGAACCGATCGTAGCCGATCATCATCTTCGCCTTTCGCTTCTCTTACGGCTGTAGCGGGTCTTTGTTGCGCATGTCTAAAAGCAGAGATGGCCTCAACAGTCTCAATGTCATATGTAGGACTTATGAAGCCTATATGACAGTATTCCCACATGGGATTCATATGTCTTTCCATACGACGTTGCTGCTTTTACTCCAATGCGTTAATAATAATCGGAGTCGAACTCGTATTTTTAAGCATTTCTTCTTATCGTTTTTAATTAAATGTCGGGAGTATTGCAGAACGAAATCGACCCCGGTTGTTCTTTAATTTTTAGTGAAACTTGGTCTTTTCATTTAGTATGATGTCCTTATGTTTTCATTATCTCTGATAGGCAGCGAATGTTGGTCGACTTATGAGCATATATGTTCTACCTTCAATAATTCTCCTCTTCTAACGTCTGTTTGTTCAGACTAATATCTATATGTTTTGAAGCCTTCGTTATTCGTGTGCTATCCCTGACAGTAATTCTTCATCAAATGATAGGCTGCCTTCTACCAACTTCATTTTCTAATCCTACTCTTCGCCGCACTGGTAAAGCTAGCCACCAGCACTCAGCCTGCTCGTTGGACCATAACCTGGACCTGGAAAGACAACAGACTCTGTCTTGAATCGATACCTGTTACTAAGCGAGTACTTGGCGTTAATTATCGGCTGAAAAAGCGACAGATTTACTAAATAAAGTCGTTAAATGTATTGGCTTCTAATTGTAGACATGAAGAATTAATTCATAGAAATCCTAAGAATGCTTTAATTTTAGTTGTAGAATTAAGCTTACAACCGAACACTTTAATAGCGCTTTTGTATTTATATTTCGTAACATTTCACAAGCGATCATACGTACAGTGTTGAATTTACCATTAAGCTAAACAAAGCTCCAGCTTAGGGTCTCACAATCCGCAGGGGCTTCAAACAAATTTGTATGCGTATTAATGAATCTTAAAACTATTTTTAAAATTACATATAAGTTTTGTTTCCATGGTAAACTAGGCGTATATTAAATCCATGATAGAGATCAAGCCAACCAAATGATAAATATGTGATTAGCAAATGCATCTACTTAAAAATAATTTTAAATTTTCACTTTAAATGTCTTGATATTAATTAATTAAAAGCCGTATAATTATGTTTAAAAGTTTTGGGAGACCTTCTGGTGTAATTTCGTAACAAGAGGCCTCCAAGCTCTGTTTAGCTTAGAGCCTCACGAAGTCTATATCCGACAGTGCGCTCATAAGATGTCTGGCAGTCGAATGGCCATGCATAGAACGTAATCTGCGTTGACGTTATTATGTATGTGGCGAGCACCGGTTATAGCGCCCCTTCAAGATTTCTTTCTACCAGAGGCGCTCCTGACCATAGCGCAGTAGTGAGACTGATTCTGGAGTTTCACGCCGAAACGCATGAGCAATTGCGAGTGAAGGACTCTGCCCAGGGTCCCTACGCGGCGGCTTGATGGATTCGAACCTGCAACCCTCTGGAGCAATACGTAAATTGAAACGAAGTACTGACATCTCACTAGATGCTGCAGTAGGACATCTCAAAGGAAGCTTGTTTTCCATGACGCTGTTTTTTCTCGACGACTAAATGCACAAGATGTTCTAGCAAGCAGACATGCATAATCGGGATATATGTGAGAACACGGCGATCAAAGTAGAACCAGGGCGACCAACCCTGCCATGTCGCAAGAGCTAGAGAAAATTGAGAGACCGTATCGGAGCGAGAAAAGACCGATGATTTTAAAAAAATAGTCATAAATTTGAACAATATTGAAACGGACTTCGAAATGTCTAGTTGAATAACTTCTTAGAGGCGCTAAAAGCTGTTAAAATTCGCCAAAAAATTTAAAAGTTCATTTACTATTTATGGTCCCACAATTCATACCCAGCACCAAGTACTTTAAATCTGTCAGGTTTCTATCCTCCTTTCAATACAATCCCGGCTCCCAATACTTCAAATCTGCCATCTTAACTACCGGGAAGTTTCTATCGATCTTCACTACTTCTAACCACATACCGAATCAATAAATCTGGCAGCTGCTTTCCAATTATTTCCAGGTATTTCCCAAATCATCCACGTATTTTATATAAAGAAGACACTCAGAAAATGAATAATTTAATAGGTCCAAATACGTCTTCAATAATGCATCAATACGTTTATAATGAAGGATATCGAAAATAAATAAATAAAAGCATGTCTCTTGTTTTAAGAAAGTGCACACTTACATATATTATTATTAGACCTATTGTATGATTTGTATTGCTGACAAGCCGTTACCAAAGTTGCGATATACATTAAAGAAATTAATCGTCAAAACTACGTTTTCACAATCTTCAGAAATCTAAGCGTTGACCTATAAGACTAACACAAGTCACTGACATGCGATAAAATTATTTCGTAACGATAATGCAAAAATTGTTAGAATAGTCAGTCGGTCGATACTTTGTTTTGCTCGCTCTAGTGGGTACTCATTATTACTTTGATAGGTGGTCGACGATTGGCTCTGCATGACCTTCCTACCACTTCGTTTAGACGATCAATTTCTGTGTTGCGGTTGCTTTCATCGCCGATAGAAGGGATGTCGATGAGAAATTTCCTTGTGCTGTGGATAGACATGATGTCGATAAGAATTTTCTCTTTGCTGGCAAAATCCATATCTTCCATGCAGGTTAAGTCAAACACACGCAGCTTGTTGAACTTTGCCATGATCCTCAAAAGTTTGCAGATCTCTTCAACGGTCAGTGTAGGGTATCCCAACCCAAGGCTTTCGAGCGTCGGTGTCTGATTCTGCAGAAATCTGCTTAAGCTCGGATAGTGGATATGGAAAAAGTGCGAGGTAACGAACAGGTCCTTGAAAGCCAAGTCTGACCTGTTTGCCATGAAGTTCCAGTCTGCTTCCGTGAAGGTGCATTGACAGAGTCGTAGTTCTTCCACTGGAGGCAAAGGAAAACTGGTCAATGTCCCTGCAAGCTGAAAACCCTTTAAACCAATCTTCTTAAGCTGAGGATGGTGGCTCAACAATCTCGAAACAGCTGGTGCCACGTCCTCTATTTCCCCGTCGTCTGTGGTATGTGTTTCTTGGCGCAGATAAATATCAGTCAGGTTGCAACATGGCGACAAAACACGATCCAACTCATCCAAGTCCTCGACTGACCAAGTTTTCTTCTTCAGATCAACGGAGGATATAACCTAAAACACGAAAATACTATGACGTGTTCAAGAACTAAAAAATATTAGAGACGCGACATCTAATACCTTCAGAAACTTTTGCCACAGCAACAATGGTATAAAATATACTAATGCTCCTTGATGTGATATATATATTACAGGCAATGTGTAAAATCGGTATCCGGACATTTCCCCGGACATTTCCCCGGACATTTCCCCGACATTTCCTCCCGGACATTTCCCCTAGGACATTTCCCCGGACATTTCCCCTGATCACTTACCCGGCATTATATTCCCCGAACTATATTCATGAGAATATAGTTCGGGATTTTGAGCAGCGATCGGGTCTCGAGTACTTGCGCGGTATAGCACACAATGTGCAGTTCTAAATGAGTAGTGGACTAGTGGTGTCTGATAAGATACTTTATTAAAATTCTAAAATGTTTCATGCACATGACTCTACTTGTTAATTAATACAGCTGTGTAAGTTGTACACAATTTGCAGTTCTGCATGCGTAGTGGTGTCTGATAAGATACTTTATTAAAATTCTTAAATGCTTCATGCACTTGCCTCTACTTGATAATAATACAGCTATATAAATAATTAATTGAAATAGCCAATAAGATGCACTCTCTCGTGAATATTTATGCTGGGTAAGTGACCATAGAAATGTCCGGGGGGATATGTCCTAGGGGGGAAATGTCCTAGGGGGAAATGTCCGGGGAATGTCCCGGGGGGAAATGTCCTAGACCCGTAAAATCAGGGATTTTGTAAAATGTCTGAAATTTTTAGGCAATTTGTAAAATCCCAATTCACTCAGGCACTTTACAAAATCCCTGAAAATTAATCTGATGATGAAAATTTTACAGATTGCCTAAAACACAATCGAAGTTTGTCATCGAATGTTGCTCTTGACTTTCCCTTTGAAACATTTGCACCTATTTATTTTGCAGCGTCCAGTGGACTTTGAAGTTGCAGGATAATTGAAGTTCTTAATACTGTAGCAAAATTGCTGGTCGTTAGGCGTTTCACTATATCACAAGTCATGTCCTCTTTGGATACATTTATAGTCATGTCCGCCGGCTATGTTTCAAGTCATGTGGTCGGGGCCGTGACTTGCATGTTCCCTTCCCCTTAGGAGCCTAACAACCTATATCATAGTAATATAGGCGATGTATTAACAATATTCGTATCTACTTATCACAGTTGACCGACCTCTGGGTGTAGATGCTGAAGCAGAAGTGATATCTCGTCTGACTTCAGGTTTTTTAGCGGTGAAATCGCTGTCGGTTTGAAAACAACAGGGATCCCGCATGTTTTGTTGTATTGCTGTATGATTTTCATTGACGCGAACTCAAGGCCGCTCATTCTGTTGTGTTCGGTTAACTCCGGAGACACAAGGACGACGTGGTTTCCGTCTGAATGAATAAAACAAGTACACGTTCTGAAGAGGCATCGTTCATATTATTAATATCCCTTCTCTTCTCACCGCATCCACCAATTCTTCTCCTCCTTTGACTCTCCTCCCTTCCTCTATCTTTCCAAGTTCTTCTGCATAATATCAGATCGTCTATTTCTGTCATTCTCTACTTTCGTATTATCATCTCTGTGTTGTTGTTGTTGTTGCTTATGTACTTTAACAGAGCCTTTCTTTACTACTCCTTAACAGCAGGTCTACATTTATCAGTGTGAGACACTGGACAGTCGGTAAGGTTAGTAACATTTAATAAGACAGAGTATCTCGCATGGCGAATTTGGCTACCTGAAGAAGTTACGCTTATCAAAGATCCATCTCTTGTATCTTCTTCTAACATGGTGAGTGGAGGATACATCGAGTACCAAAAATCTACAACAGGTGAGGTGACATTTAATGCGTCTAAAGCCAATTTTATCGAAATGCCGGTAGCGGCAGAACAGTAGTATCTACGTTTGCGATACTAAGTTGGTTAATTTTTACACAATAAAAACTGTATGATATAAACTTTTAATTTTTACACCAAGACAGGTGATATTTGAAAGATTTTTTCTTTTACTTGTGATCAAAAATAGTCAAATAATAAGAGTTAGAGTTCTTCAGCTTTTATTCAGCAGATGGGATCATTATAGTTAAACCTCGGTTAGAAATCAGAGTCTATGCGAGATTTCCAGACAACTTTTAAAACTTCTTTTACGTGTCGAATATCCTATGTTATTATCATTATTATTATTATTATTATTATTATTATTATTATTATTATTATTATTATTATTATTATTATTGTTAATTAATTAACAGTTTTTAACACCGAAGTAGCTAATCCTCAGGTTCTTAAAACAATGTCCGGAGAAAATAAAATGAACGGTTGGAATGACTCATAACAGAGATTATAGTTGTTGATGTGATGTAATAATTTGGTTAATAAAACGGCTAAGTTTTTCAAGTAAATGCAATTGTAAATCTTCGGAATTTCTCATCGCCACAGAAAAACCGCGTCAGATAAACCAGCTTAGTCACACCAGCGCCATAACAAATCAAGTCCGCAATAGCCGCTGTAGGTCAGAATCAGAGGAGATCAAGTTACCTTCATATGTGCTATCAACACTGCTGTGGTAGTCAAGAATTTTGTCTATCGACCATAATAGAGATGCCGAGTATGGTTTCAGTTTCCGGTGCACTTCACATGCAAACCGAAACCTCGTTAGCCATGTAATCTTGCTGTGTTCCACATCAAACCAACTGGGTCGATTCTCGCCATATTCTGCAACGACTGGCACGAGTCGCCAGGCCAGGTCGAGTAAGTTGGCATTGAGTAGACGGCCAACCAACCAACAAAGCCTATGTGGAAGATGGCAGAGAGTGGAATCAACTCCTCTGGTCAGCTCTGCATTCTCTAATATGACGGAAAAGGCTTGCTCTTCCAACGAAACCGGTTTCCGTTGACCACAGAAGATGCAGACTTTCTCTCTCAGATTATCCGTAAATTTAGGCGTATGACAGCCATATGCTTTCTAAAACAACGTCAGACTTTCTTAATGCAATGAAGGCGATCATGCGAAATATTCAGAGCATATAATTATAGTCCTATATGCTTAACTACAGCAACTTCCTTTAGAGACGCGAGAGAAACATGCCATCTTTTCTAGCGCCAATCAGAGATAGGCGCTAGAAAAGATGGCATGTTTCTCACGCTTCTCCAGATACAGACGTAAGAGAGAGAGCCCAAGTTCCGTTTAGCAGTAGTAGCAGTATAGTAGTAGCAGTACCAGCAGCAGCAGCAGCAGCAGTAGCAGTAGCAGTAGCAGTAGCAGTAGTAGTAGTAGTAAAAGTAATAGTAGTAGCTGCTTCAGGGATGTGCTTCATGAGTCTATGTTGCAAAGTTGAATGCGGAATTTTTCTTAGAGGAGTAAAGCTTTACTACCGTATCATTAGAGAGAAACCGCTGCTCATTAAATAGGAGCAGCGGTTCCCTCGTTTACCTCTTTTACCCCTATTGTCAAATTTTGACAATAGGGGTAAAAGAGGTATCGACACAGGCCAGCTAGATTTATCTGGAATCGTTTTTCAGTTGATAGGTGAATGTCGTGGTTCAGCGGAAGTTTGTGCGAACCTGGGCAGCGTTGATTGCGTGGCATCTGCAGGTGAATCATTCCATGTTTATGCGTAGTTTTAGCACAGTTCTGCATACACTGCAAACCCACTCCGATTTCTGTGAGGCCCCAAGAGCAGAAGAATGAGGCTTCAACTAAGTTTTAATTTAGGAGCAGTGCGAATACAAGGAACGACAAGCCATTAGTGGTCGGGTGAAAGAGCTTATGGGTGTTGGGTGAGGGGTAAGCCTATTAACAGGTCGGTGCTTGCGACAAAGAGTACGTGTCTGGCGGTAAAACGCCGTTTAATAGTGAAAGAACACCAAAGAACGGGAAAATATTTAACAAGTGTAAACAATTCAGCCAAAAAACCAAAGCTTTTTTCTTCAGAGGTAGAAAACGCTATGTTGGAGGATGGCCAATCCCAGACTGATTACTATTATTATTATTATTATTATTTTATGTCCCAATGTACAGCAGATCCCTTAGGGACTTTAATATTAATTAAAAAGAATGAATTATTATCATCATCATCATCATCATTATCGCCGTCGTCATCATCATTATCATCATCACCACCGTCATCACCATCATCATTACCATCATCACCGCTATCATCATCATTATTTTTTCAAGGTTGACATGATCCCTCAGACTTTAGAAAATGTCCGAAAAACAAAACAAAAATTATTGAGAATCAGCTGCAGGCTATCTGAATTTAAGTGTAGACATAGCAATAGTCGCTGTCGCCTACCTGCGAGCGCTTTTCATGCCAAACATCGCTGTTTAGGCAATTATTCGCATTAGGCGGCGGCAGCAGCAGCATCGCGGGTTGCATTGGTAGCTAGGATTCGTCGCACGAACTATGAATAGAAGAAAGCATTTTATGTTAACCAGGTCAGTGAGGTCACCTCACAGCACACTTGGAACTAGTTTGACCTGGAAAGTTATGTGAATCGGGAAAAAGATGGAAACGTTTCTCATGAGCAACGCCTTGAAGTGTAATGGAACAAGGCCATGTGACGAGTGACGAGTAGTACATACGCCGTCCAAATCCTACGATAGATTATGAATGAATTTAACTGGATTCCTTTGTTTAGTATTCCTCTGAGTCTAAAGACAGTTTTTTTTATATATATAGGCCTATCCTAAGACCTATTTAAACGTCTGTCTGTATGTAAATGACCAGTTTGTAACGCCCTCCACATTCCTTGCAAGCTTGTATGAAAATAATTATGTGTAATTGAGAAGAAGAAGTTAATTAGTACGAAAAAACATAGCATTTTACGGGTCTTTGTACTAACGCACAGAGCCAACGGAGTAAAATATAATATTGTCAGTTATCAGCTGTGCTGACAAAATGACAACAAGTTCAGAGTTCCTGTCCGTGTTGCATTGGGGATGATGAATGACAACCAGTGAATGAAATACGCAGAACACGGCAAAGCTCACCGACTGGCAGTCTCTTGTAGATGGTGGAAGACGCAGCGTCCAGATATCATCCAGGGCAATCGAATAGGAATACGATAGTAACCGTTTGGATGGTTGTACTCCTGTCTGCAGCAACGCTGATGAGAAGTTATTAAGTGTTGCTGTTCCTACACAATGTCATACAAATAAATGCGCACAAATAAATACGTGCATAAACGAAGCGGTTTTAATAACCGATTGGCGACGGCTTAAGTCATTCCATAAGAATTACTTGTGTATTATTAATTACAGGGCCGTTTTTACCATAGGTTCAAACGGTGCGGTGCACCGCGGGCCCCTAAGCTCCCGCGAGCCCCTGAGCCGAGTTTTGTTGCTATTTGCTAAATGTTGGGTGCAAGTCTCAGTCTCACTTCAAATTTCTGTTAAATCAAAAAGTGTAAGGAATCTCTAGTAACTATATTGATATAATTGATATTATATCTATGGCACGTCTCCCACTCTCTCTGCTTACATGACTGTGAATTCGTGGCAAACCCCCACCATACCGGAGCAGCATAAAGTAAGTGAGCCACCGTGGTCGCCCTCACCGCGTCGTAGAGCCCAGGGATTTTTGACGTGTTTACATGGCTTAAACGTTAAAACGTTAACTTAGCAAGTGGCTGTGCCTCTCGGACCCTCGGTAATTGTGACATGGAGACCTATATGTATAAATAGTTATAGGCCTATTGAGTTTGAAAATTGACTTATATTCGATGTGTTAGCAGCGTTGATATTACGAGTAATCATAAACATATCCGGATCGCAGGAAAGACAGGCGAGTGAAATTCAGTGACTCTGCAATACAGCGTAGGCCCCTAATCGATTTGCAACTGGACAAAAAGTTATACGTTGGATTTGAACCGTTTAGCCTGCATTTGCTGGATTTAACCAAACTGTGTTGCTGTGAGAGATGAAAACGGACTTGCTGATATTTTGGCCTAGCTGATAAATATTTTGGCCTACGACATTACTCTTTTACTGCAGGCTGCAGCGTAAAAGAATTAATTACATATTTGAGATTTATAAGATTTTATTGGCAAATTGTTGTTATGAAGTGTTCTATCTAGGCCTACACTTACTCTCAAACAGTCAGTGGTCGCCACTTAATAGTGTGTATAAGGATTATAACTAAGGGATAAATGGGATATAAAAAACCAACGGCCGCTCGACCGACACGGGCCCCTGTGGTAACTTCTTGCACCCACATTCGCAGAACCTTATCAACGGCCCTGAATAATTATATTCTAAAACAGTATCATAGTGTGTAGTTATTTATGTGTGTAAGTTCTAAAAGGTTTCAGGGTAGACAGCTAAACTGAGTTGCGTTGCACTTTTAGAGTCCAACCATGTACGCGTAGATCTATGTAGGATATGTGGATAGGACTATGTATGTATGTATGTATGTATGTATGTATGTATGAGCACTTGTTATAGCGCCCCTTCAAGATTTCTACTCAGAGGCGCTCCTGACTACAGCGCGAACACTGAATCGGACTTTCACGCCGAAGCGCATGAGCAATTGCGAGTGAAGGACTTGCCCAGGGTCCATACGCGGCGGCTTGAGGTTGATTCGAACCCGTAACCCTCCGGCTGCAAGGCACCGAACATACCCTACACCACTGCATCCCACAATGTAGGTGTATGTGTATGTAGACCTGTGTCCTGCATCCTACTATCGTTGGAAAGTTTGTATTCGAGTAGATCGAGTTCATAGAGAATTGTTGTTGCAGTTGGCCCACAAACTGGAACCCGTGCTGGAATAAAATGCACGAGATATGCTTACCTCTTGGCCTGACGTCTCAGCGTAGGGTCGTCTCCATGCTGGCAACTAAGTTAAATCTGAATATCTTAAATTTAATTTGGTATAGTAACTATTTTTGACCGAGTTCCTTTTGGTAGAAATATCGACAAAGGTTGAACTCTGACGTCATAAACGCATAATGCAGTTTCATGAACATCTGCGGTTGCCATGGAAACTGAATTTATAATGAATCCAGAGAGAAGAAAGGGAATATAAATGGCACGAAGAAGACGAGGAGGAGGAAGGAGAAGGAGGATGAAGTGGAGGAAAAGAAGGAGAAGAAGAAGAGGTAGAGGAGGAGGAGGAAGTGCACTCCCTTGAGATAGCCCAGGGGTAGCCATGGGTATGAAGCGTTAGCGACACAATTTTTCGTAGCCTCGGCATATGATAATCGTACATTTTTATAGCACCACTTCAAGAGAAACTCTTAAATGGGTGCACCCAACCTGACAACACCAAACCAAAATCGAAAAGGATGGCTTTCAAACGCTTGCGGAAAAGGGCGAGTGGTCAGTCTTTTCCCTTGCCGACTGATCTTCCCACTACAACATAATAATAATAATAATAATAATAATCTTTTTCTTTAATTTAGCGCCTGACAAACGCACTGCGCTGTACATTTACATGTTATACAATTGAAACAATCTTAACTAGTTAACTACTAACAGAACAGACAGCCTGTAATACACGGCGCTAATAGCAGCCTACAAAGCAAATCCGCCCTAACGGGGCTCGAACTCGGTACCTCTCGCACTCTTCGCCAGATGTTATCCAACGCGCCACCGGACAATGCGGTCAATGTAGGCCTATTCATTATAGCTGAGTTGACAAGGGGGCGCAGGTAGAGCAGAAATCTGAAAACAAATTTCTGCCCTAGAGGGGACTTTAACCTTAAACCTCTGATCCTCTGACAAAATCAACGAACTCTGAACATGATTGAATCCAGCTCAGTGTCATGTTGCGGGCGTGACTTCACGCAAAAATTTGATATTAACCTACAGGGTGAACAAATAAATACTAATAAAGTATCCTACATCCGTATGTAATTTATTGAAGTATTCTAGGAACTTCTGTAGCGTGACTAATCAATTCGTTGCGTAAGCCTAGGTGAGTCAAACCGAAAGCCAAAATGGAGTCCGAGAGAACACGGAAACAGCCTACGAAGGAAGTGAATTCAGGAAAAGATAAGTTTCACTCGAGATTGGAATTCCAGAAAAGTCTTTGCAGAGCGAACATTTGCCGGAAGAGAACTCCACAGTTTGGAGCCAGCAACACAAAAGGTGCGTCCACCGAGGGCTGTTTTTGTCCACGGATTAAGCCCCTAAGTCAGATTGCGTGAGTCGAAAGACCTTGTAGAGTACAGAGAGCTTTTGTTTTTTGAGTCAGCAAAGACTGAAGATCATAAGGTTGACTGAAACATAAGAACTGGCCGAGTATAGAAATGTTCTTTGGGTCCGCATGGACTTACTATAGTAGGGTTGACTGAAATGTAGAGTCTTTAAACACTTAGCCCAGTCTTGAAAGCAGTGTGATTCTCGTTAACGATAACGATAACGAAAATGTTCGTTAACGAAAATAAAATGATTTCGTTAACGATAACTATAACTATAACTAAAAAATATCATTAACTATAACTATAACTATAACTAAATAACAATAACCAAAACTCATCTTTATTTTCGTTAATGTAAAAATAAAAATAGGAAGTGCAATATGGACGATTCGACATAAATGAGAACGAAAAAATGCGATATTTTTATTATGCAATTTGTCAGTTAATTTGGAAACTCGTGTATTCATGAAGGCTTTTAAAGTTCTGATGAAATTGTGAAACAGCGTGTTAATACGCACAATTTTGCTTTTAGCCTTAATTATTGCAACTAAGTAGTAACTAAAATTAACTAAAATAAAAATCTATTAACTATAACTATAACTATAACTAAAAAATAATACTAACTATAACTATAACTATAACTAAAATAAAAACCATTAACTATAATTGTAACTATAACTAAAATAAAATCTGTAAGGAGAATCACACTGCTTGAAAGTTACCAGGATCGGTGATATTCCTTCATATTTCGGAGTCAAGGTGATAGCTCTAGCCAGGATAGTTTGGACCATTTGAAGCTTGATCAAGTAAACTATTGAAATGTCAATAAGAAACGAATTGTTGTAGCCGAGATGTCTGAAGCCCAGGGTATTAGTCAAAGAAATTAGAGCAGAGAAGGGAATGCAGTGTCTAATTTCCCTACGGATATGACGGATGTGGTAGTGCTTCATTTAATATTTATGGTCCCACAATTCGCACCTGGCACTCCATAGGTCCTACTTAAAATCTGCCATTCTTATACCCACCTTCCAATACGATAGTGGCTCCCAATACTTCAAATCCGCCATCTTATCCGCCATGTCAATTCTCTGTCTATCTTCACTACTTCTAACCACATGTCGCATCAATAAATCCGGCAGCTGCTTTCCAATTAGGCATTTCCTAAAAACATCCACGTGTTTAATATGATGAAGAAACGCAGAAAAATGCATGATTTAATAGATCCAAATACGTCTTCATCAATGCATCAAACCGTTTATAATGAATATAAAAAAACAATAAATAAAAGCATGTCACTTGTTTTTGGAAAATGCACAATTACATGTATAATAGGCCTATTATATGATTTGTTACACTAACAAACCATTTCCAGAGTTGCGATACACATTACAGAAATTAAACACGAAAACTACGTCTTGATAATCTTCAGGAATATAAGCGTGCGCCTACAAGACTAAGACAAATCACTTATATGCGACGAAATTATTTCTTTAAAAAATGTTGGCATAGTCAGTCGGTCGTAACTTTGTTTTGCTTGCTCTAGTATTTATTCACTATTACCCTGATAGGTGGTCGACGATTGACTTTGCATGACCTTCTTACCACTTCATTTAGACGATCAATTTCTGCGTCGCGGTTGCTTTCATCGGTGATAGATGGAATGTCGATGAGAAATTTCCTTGCGCTGTGGATAGACATGATGTCGATAATAATTTTCTCAATGCTGGCCAAATCCATCTCTGCCAAGCACTTTATTTCTAACACACGCAGCTTGTTGAACTTCGCCATGGTCCTCAAAATTTGGCAGATTTCTCTAGTGGTCAGTGTGAGGAATTCCAATCCAAGGCTTTCGAGCGTCGGTGCCTGATTCAGCAGGAAACGGCTTAAGCTCGGAAAGTGGATGTTGTAAACGTAAAAGTACGAGGAAATGAACAGCGTCTTGAAAGCCAAGTCTGACCTGTTTGCCATGAAGTTCCAGTCTCCTTCCGTAAAAGTGCATTCACGGAGTAGAAGTTCTTCCACTGGAGGCAAAGGAAAACTGGCCCATGTTCCTGCAAGCTGAAAACCCTTTAATCCAATCTTCTGAAGCTTAGGGTGGTGGCTTAACAATCTCGAAACAGCTGCTGCCACTTCCTCTATTAACCCGTCGTGTGTGTTTACTTGCCGCAGGTAAATATGAGTCAGCTTGTTACATGGCGACAAAACACGATCCAACTTATTCAAGTTCTTGACTGACCAAGATTTCTTCTTTAAATCAACAGAAAATATCACCTAAAACATAAGAATACCGGTACTAATAAGTGTTCAAGAGCTAAAAATACTACTAACAGGTTCAGAAGATTTTCCACTGCATCAGTGGAACAAAATAATATTAAAATGCGCCTTGATGTGATATCTATACTTGTCTCTTTTAAAGCAGACTCTTAAAACCACAGTCAACCCTATTTTAAATTGACTCGACCCTGTTTACTTGTACTTGTTAATAGTTCTATCTTTATCTTTTCAGAGCCGATCGTTTATATTTTTCTTTAGCATTTTCTGTACCATTTTTCAATCCTCAGTCTATGATCATCTTCAGCTTCAAATGCTGCAAAAGACTCAATCATATTTTGTAATTGTATATGCTTATTTATATAGCGCCCATTCAGAAAACTCATCAGAAAGTGCTCCCACCTGATTACACAAGACCCCGATCGAACAGAGTAAATTACCCTTTGATCTACAGGCAAACGGTGCGGCGGTAAAAACCAAACAAATTGAAGCAATCAAATAATTATCGAGAAACATGTAAGAGTTGAATAAAAAGTATTCGTATCTAATTATCACAGTTTCCGACCTTTGGATCGAGATCCTGAAGCAGAAGTGTTAGGTCATCAGACTCCTGTTTTTTTAGCGGTGAAATCGCTGTCGGTTTGAAAACAATAGGGATCCCGATTGCTTTGTTGCTTTTCTGTATGACTCTCATTGACGCGAACTCAGGCCTGCTCATTCGGCTGTGTTCGGTTAACTCCGGAAAAACAAGGACGACATTGTTTCCGTCTGAATAAGAAAAATAAGTACACTTTCTGAAGAGGCATCGTTCATATTATTAATATCCCTCCTCTTCTTACCACGTCCATCAATTCTTCTCCTCCAGTGCCGTTTTAAGGTCTAAGCACGCAAGGCACGTGCCTAGGGCCCCGCGCAAAAGGGGGCCCCGCGGCGACCCAAAAACAAAAACTACATCGCGACCATGTAATAACAATACGATAATATTACTCAACAATATATTAAGTTCCAACAATTCTGCAAGTTATATCATTAAGACATCTTTAAACATACGTTTATAAAACATTTTTTAATTAAATATTATTATTGGAAATAATCGCAGTCCGCGCTGAGCGCAAGAGAAGTCAAACTGAAATAAATCAATAATTTTACAGCATGGCGCACACCGTCCGCACAGGTTATTTGTAAATTATTTGCTTCCAAAAGTGCTGGCAGCAGCTGGGATCCGCGCCAGACCCTTAGCCTAATAACACTGTGACGTGATAGGTTGCTGTTTTTCCCCTGTGCCAACAATTCAAAACTTTGCCTCCCTTAAAAATTTTCCCCTAAAAGATTTCTTCGGACGCCCGTGGTGTTAGCTGTGTGTTAGCAGTTTAGTAGGCTACTAGGCCTATATCAATAAATGTAACAAAAATGTCACATATGCACATGCAGTGCATTAATGCAATATATCTGAGACTGAGAGATTGAGGCGGAAATCGGGTTACGTTTAAGGTTAGGAATTGTGCCTAGGGCCCCCAACTTCTTAAAACGGCTCTGTTCTCCTCCTTTGTCTCTCCTCCCTTCCTCTGTCTTTCCAAGTTCTTCTGCATGTGCGCCTATGTCAGATCGTCTATTTCTGTCAGTCATTCTCTACTTTCGTATTACCATCTCTGTGTCGTTGTTGCATATGTACTTTAATTTAGCCCTTTGCTGCAGCAGGCCTACATTTTTCAGTATAAACTCTGGATAGTTTGTAAGACTGATAATATTTAATAAGAGTATCTCGCATAGTGAGTTTGGCTACCTGAAGACGTTACGCCTAACACAGATTTGAAGCATCCATTTTTCGTCTCTTCTTCTACCTCGACGACCAGAGGATACATCGTGTACCAAAAATCTACAACAGGTAAGGTGACATTTACTGAGTCTAAAGCTAATTTTCTCGAAATGCCGGTAGCGGCAGAACAGTAGTATCTACGTTTGCGATGCTATGTCGGCTAATATACACAAGAAAAACTCTATGATATAAACTTTTAATTTTACACCATAATTTTGGAAGTGGAAAAGCCGGTAAAAGCACACTGTCAGGACACGTGATACTTGAAAGATTTTTCCTTTTTCTTGTGACCAGAAATATTATAGTTAGAGTTCTTAAGTTCTTGTTCAGCAGATGGGATCATCTATATCTTATAGCTGAACCTCGGTTAGAAATCAAAGAGTATTGGCGAGATTTTCAGACAACTTTTAAAAACATTTTTATGTGTCGAATATCCTATATTATTATTATTATTATTATTATTATTATTATTATTATTATTATTATTATTATTATTATTATTATTA
Organism: Aporrectodea caliginosa; assembly: GCA_020284085.1. Classification (NCBI taxonomy): domain Eukaryota; kingdom Metazoa; phylum Annelida; class Clitellata; order Crassiclitellata; family Lumbricidae; genus Aporrectodea; species Aporrectodea caliginosa. The sequence continues at coordinate 537,526 of JACEVL010000834.1, read as the reverse complement.
TTATTATTATTATTATTATTATTATTATTATTATTATTATTATTATTATTATTATTATTATTAATTGTCATAACATGTAATGTACAGCGCATTGCGTTTGTCAGGCGCTTAATTATTATTATTATTATCAATTAATTAATTAATTGATTGATTAATTAATTAATTAACACCGAGGTAACACCAAGGTAATCCTCAGGTTCTTAAAACAATGTCCGAAGAAAATAAAATGAACGCCAGGAACGGCTTATAACGGAGATTACAGTTGTTGTTTTTGTGATGTAATAATTTGGTAAATCAAATGTTTTACACGCAAAAGTAATTGTAAATCTTCGAAATTTCTCAGCGCCACTCTAAAATCACGTTACAAGAGAAACCAACTTAACACCAGCGCTATATCAAATCAAGTCCGCGATAGCCGCTGTAGGTCAGAATCAGAGGAGATCAAGTTACCTTCGTATTTGCTATCAATACTCATGTGGTACTCGAGAATTGCGTCTATCGACTTTGATGAACATGCCGAGTATGGTTTCAGTATCCGGTGGACTTCACAGGCAAGCCGAAACCTCGTTAGCCATGTAATCTTGCTGTGTTCTACATCAAACCAACTGGGTCGATTCTCACCATATTCCGCAACGATTGGCACTAGTCGCCAGGCCAGAGCGAGTAAGTTGGCATTGAGTAGACGGCCAACCAACCAACAAAGCCTATGTGGAAGATGGCACAGAGTGGAATCAACTCCTCTGGTCAGCTCTGCATTCTCTAATATGACGGAAAAGGCTTGCTCTTCCAACGAAACCGGTTTCCGTTGAGCACAGAAGATGCAGACTTTCTCTCTCAGATTATCCGTAAATTTAGGCGTATGACAGCCATATTCTCTCTAAAACAACGTCAGACTTTCTTAATGCAATGAAGGCGAGATATTCAGAACATATAGGCCTAACGTACTTAACTGCGACAACTTAGTAGAGATGCGAGAGAAACATGTCATCTTTTCTAGCACGTATCAGTGATATGGTCTAGAAAAGATGGCATGATTCTCTTGCATCTCCAAATATAGGCGTAAGAGAGAGCCCAAGTTCCATTATTATTATTATTATTATTATTATTATTATTATTATTATTATTATTATTATTATTATTATTATTATTATTATTATTATTATTATTATTATTATTATTATTATTTATTATTATTATTATTATTATTATTATTATTATTATTATTATTATTATTATTATTATTATTATTATTATTATTATTATTATTATTAGTAGTAGTAGTAGTAGTAGTAGTAGTAGTAGTAGTAGTAGTAGTAGTAGTAGTAGTAGTAGTAGTAGTAGTAGCAGTAGCAGTAGCAGTAGCAGTAGCAGTAGCAGTAGCAGTAGCAGTAGCAGCAGCAGCAGTAGCAGTAGCAGCAGCAGCAGTAGCAGCAGCAGCAGCAGCAGCAGCAGCAGTAGTAGTAGTAGTAGTAGCAGCAGCAGTGTATTTTGTCCGAGGTATATATGATTCCTCGGGAATTAAAATGGGACCGTAGAATTGTTACTTTCTGGGTTGGCTAAGACTCGTCAAGTTCTGGCTAGGAGAAAGTAAATGCTTCGAAAGGCAACTGCACTAAATTGTTGGATCATAATTGAGAGACGCTGAAAAGATAGCATCTTTCTCTAGAGTCTCCAGATACATGGATGAGAAAGCGCCAAAGCTCCGTGATAAATTCGAGCCCAGCCTTGTTGATAAGGCCTAGAGTTTCGAAGGCCAGCGGTACAAAATGATACTGCAGTAGGAGTGGATTGTATTTGGATACTTTTCTTGATGTTGACATGCAGTCCCGCATCCCGACTGGTCGTAGGAGATGTATGCGCCAAGTATGAAGCCAACACGCTGTCAGTCACGGTGACATTCCAGATCAAACTACGGTCATTGCGCCATGGGTGATCTGCATGGGTAATTGTTAGGTTCGCAGATACTTGTTCCTAAGCGAAGATAACAGCGATTCTCACGGCCTCATCATCCAGTCTGAGGCCACAGGTGGCTATAGGCAGTCATCTGCATGTCGTGTGGAGACGCTCTGAAGCGCGCCTGATGGTGGCCATCGGTGAGACAGGCTTCGAGTCTTCGAGACCAGAAGCAACCAGTTGAATAAGCGACTTATCCCATATTATCCCAGTGTGATTGCTTGCGGTTAAGACTCTGGACTCATTGTACCCTCCTCGCTCCAACCATGCCGCATAGCTTCAAATTGTGCGTCGTCTTTGGTTTGCACATAACTAAGCATGGAGGATTGGAGACAGTGGGTGCCTGCAGCAGAAGCCAAGAAGACAGGAAGCGCAAGGGAGGACATCCGATGTATGCCAAGTTTAACCTTGGGAGAAAAACCTGCAGCAAATGACTGTCAGAAAAGGAAACATTGAGAATCGAACAAAGGCTTTCGCGCAAGAGAAAATCATACTCTGCCTAGGTACTATGTGCTCTAGAGTACGTTGTGCCTACAGTACACCTTATCTGTCACCTCGATTCATCATTCTAACAGCTTTCCTGACATTGCCATCTTCCGATTGCCTCACTGCTGGGGTCTTGACCAACATTGATGCTTGGTATATCAGGGCTCTAGGTGAAGATTTCCTATTCCTAGCGGAAGCGATGGCAAAGAAATTCTCGACCCGCCTCGGCCACGCTGTTTTAGGAATGTGCTTCATGAGTCTGTGTTGGAAAGTTGGATGCGGAATTTTGCTTAAAGGAAACACAGCTTTGCTGTCGTATCCTCAGAGGGAACCGCTGCTCCTGTTTAAGAGCAAGGGGAAAATAGGTAGCCACAGGAGCGGATTAGGGTAATGGCAACACTCTGGCATGAAGAGCAGAAGGTCAGCACGGACGCGGGATCCCTTCCCGCTGCCCTTCCAAAAGGTCGACTCAGCCTTTCAATCGCCATATGGCGTTGGTAAAATGAGCAGTAGGTCGTGATGGACAACTTGCATGGCTGCCAAACAGTTAAATTCGACTCTTGTAATAAGTTCTGATCATCCGTTCATACTATGAATTGTAATCATACTGCGGTGTGTCAGTTTGAAATGCTAAACGAAGATTATAATTATTATTACAGGGTAGCTAGATTTATCTGTAATTGCTTGACAATTGATAGGTAAAGGTGGTAGGTTTCTCTTCTCTTCAAAGATAGAAGCCGCCATCTAGGACGAGAGCCAATTCAGACTGATTATACTGTTATTATTTTAAGCCCCAAGGCACAGAAGATCCATTGGGAACTTGAATATTAATTTGAAAGAATGAATTAGCCTATTATTATAATCATCATCATTATCATCATCGTCATCATCATTATCATGATCATCACCATCATCTTCACCATCAATATCATTATTGTTCCCGAGGATTGTTGACACGATCCCTCAGAAGTTAGAAAATGTCAGGAGAAAAATAATAAATAAAATTATTAGCATCAGCTGCAGGCGATTCAAAAATAGTGCTATCTGAATTTAAGTGTAAACATAAGCAATAATCACTTTCGCCAACCTGCGAGCGCTTTTCATGCCAAACATCGCTGTTTAGGCAATTATTCGCATTAGGCGACGGCAGCAACGGGGTTTGCATTGGTAGCTAGGATTCGTCGCACGAACTGTGAATAGAAGAAAGCAGCGTCTGTAAAGCCGGTCACTTCACAGCACACGTGGAACTAGTATGACCTAGAAAGTTGTGTGAATCGGGAAAACGATGGAAACGTTTCTCATGAGCAATGCTTTGAAGTGTAATAGAACAAAGCCAAGTGACGATTATAACACACAGCGTCCATATCCTGTGATAGATTATGAATTAATATAACTCGATTCCTTTCTTTAGTATTTTTTGGGTCTAAAGACACAGTTTTATATTAAGATCAATTTAGATGTCTGTCTGTATGTATGAAACAACCCAGTTTATAGCATCTTCTACGTACCTTTCAAGTTGATAAGCATATGTCATTGAGAAGCACAAGTTCATTCGTAAGAAAATAATGTTCATAATTATAACGGGAAATAACATTTACGGGTCTTTGCACAAAAGCACAGAGCCAACGGAGTAGAATATAATTATTGTCAATTATCACCTGTGTTGAAAGATGACAATAAGTTCATAGCTTCTGTCCGTATTGCATTGGGGGTGATTAAATGACAACCGTTGAATGAAATACGCAGAAACACGGCAAAACTCACCGACTGGTAGTCTCTTGTAGATGGTGGAAGACGCAGCGTCCAGATATCATTCAGGGCAATAGAATAGGTATACGATAGTAACCGTTTGGATGGTCGTAGTACACCTGTCTGCAGCAACGCTGATGAGAAGTTATTAAGTGTTGCTGTTCCTACACATACATTATACATGCGCACAAATAAATACGTACATAAACAAACCGGCTTTAATTTCCGATTGGCGACAGTCTAAGCCATTTTATAATATATTATGTAGGTATACTTGTGTATAGATATTCTTCTTTCTTCTTTCTTTCTTTCTCCTCCGTCAAGTATTCGCTGACGATGAGGCTCTAACAAAACTTCTCCATAGATATTCTAAACAGTATCAAATCCTCTGACGGTAAACATTTTCTTATAACTCAACCGAATCACCTTAATTAGACTATACTCTTTACTTGTCAGCAGAAATGCGTCTGTTTCATTCTGATATTGCAAATAAACGAATATTGATTGATTGATCATAGTGTGTAGTTAATAATGTAGCCTATGTAACTTCTAAAAAGATTCGTGGTAGACACCTATACTGAGCCGCGATGCACTGTTAGAGTCCAACCTGGTACGTAGGTCTATAGGCTATGTTGGTAGGCCTAAGAAGGTGTCGTGTAGGCCTATAGTACCATCGCTTGGAAAATTTGTATTCAGGTAGTCCAATTCAAGTTCACTGAGAATTGCTGTTGCAGTAGGCTAGATCCACAAACTGGAAGCCATGCTAGAATAAAATGCACAAGATAGGCTTACCTCTTTGGCTTGACGTCTCAGCGTAGGGTCGGTTCCATGCTGGCAACTAAGTTAACTCTGAATTTCTAAGGTTGTGGAGTTAATATCTTAAAATTTATCGGTTGTTAGGTTTAGATATGGTATAGTAATTGTTTCCTTCATGTGAGTTGGTAGAAGTGGCCACAGAGGTTGAAATCTGACGTCATAAACGGATAACGCAGTTTCAATAATACCAAGAATACGATAACGTTTCGGCCTGGGCAAAAATCATAATTTTATTCTTAATCCATTTGATATACCGGTACTCGATAAATAATTTTCACCAGCAGAAGTCTTATAGGTCCATCCATACCCCTAGTTATCCAAGGAAGGGAACGGGTTAAATCCATCAAAGTATTGGGGTCACCCTTAGTTCCGACCTTCGCATGTTCACACATAATATAGACAATGTTCTGACTTCAAGCTCCTCCTCTTTATATGCGCTTAGGGTGTTGAGAGGCCGTGACTTGTCTCCTCCTGCGCTTCATGAGGTCGCTATGGCAACCAACATAGCTCACCTTATGTATGCCTTCCCGGCCTGGTTGTGGTTCGCAGCGTGAAGGAAATGGACAGGTTGGAACGAATGTTAAACCGAATGAAGCGCAGAGGTTTCCTTCTGTTGCTACCCCGGTACGTCTGCTTCGAGACATCTGTAGACATCTGAGCCATGCCATGTCCTCCGGGGAATTTTTCCCTACTGCACGACAAAACAAATATGACTTACTTCTTAGGACGCATAACTTCACCCTCCCAACTAAGGATACCCTGAACTTTATTTGAAGATTCGTAGTAGTTAAAAAAAATTCCCCTAATATCTAATTGTAGCTCGTCTCCCTTTTTTTCTAAGATCCTTGAAAAATCAATGTACCAACGTTTACCTACATTGACAAAATGAATATTTTATATCCCTATCAACATGGTTTTCAATCCGGTCACTCCACCTCAATGGCACTGCTTGGCATGCAAGATAAGATTGCTAGTGCTATCGATGAAAATAAATTTTCATTTGGTATCTTCTTCGATCCCTCCAAGGCCTTTGATACGGTGGACCACTCTATTCTGTTAGCTAAACTTGAAAACTATGGAATACGTGGAGTCCCACTTTTGTGGTTTAAGAGTTACTTTGATCAAAGACGCCAATGTGTTTGCTGTAAATGTTGTCAGTCTAAAACTAAACTTATTACATGTGGTGTCCCACAGAGGTCAATTTTGGGTCCGCTGCTGTTCTTACTATACCTTAATGATTTACCGAATGCAGCTGACCAACTTAACTTTATTCTTTTATAGGCCTACCAACACGCTGTTGCAGTGGTCAACCATAGAGACTATGAAACTTTGAGCAAGGTTGATGTTGAGTTTGGAATGATCCTGCGGGTGGACTCAATACGACGTAGCTGGTAGAAACAGGTGACTCCCATGGTCATACAGCTGTAAAAGTGCCAATTGGGATAGCATACATATATCAATCAATCAATCAGTCAATCAGTCCTTTATTTCTGTAACCATCAGAATAGAACAAGAACAAGTGAAACAAGAAGGCAACAGTTTGACATGTACTGGCTACACGGGGCCCAGATCATGAATCCCGCTAAATAGGGAGCACCTAGGCTAGTGCCTATAGATGTAAAAAAATATAGACAGGAAAAGAAAGACACCTCTTGTGTTGTAAGAATGGATGCTGAAGTATGACAAAAGAAGCCTTTGTACAACAGTGGTAATAAGCCATGATCATAGCGATATATAAATTCTTCGTTTTCAGCGATTCTTATCTGTTCCACCCTTAATAATCCGAACTCAGAAATTATTTGCCTAGGAAACAGCTGCTAAGAAACGGACAGCGCGTTTTTGCAGGATAGCTAAGCTATGGAGCCGTGATTTGTAAGTTGAGGCCTATACCATATTGCAGTAAGAAAGGTAGGGGTAAATGAGTGAGTAGTATAATAGAGTAGTACGAGTGTCAGATGGTAGCAGAAAAGAATACGAGATAAACTTTCAATATTCTTAGGAATTTTAGAGGAAATATTTTTCATGCTCTTTCCATGTTAAATGTTGGTCTACATAAACACCCAAGAATTATACATGTATGCATGCATACGCGCCTACATTTATATACATACATACATACATACATACATACATACATACATACATGTACAATGTTGCAAATACATACATACATACATACATACATACATACATACATACATACATACATACATACATACATACATACATACATACATACATACATACATACATACATACATACATACATACATACATACATACATACATACATACATACATACATACATACATATATTGCACATACATGGAGCGACGATTCAGCGCCCAACGGCGGCTGGGAGCGGCGCACCTGTTTGATAAGCTGATGTTACCTTGACCAAATTAGGACAATTGCAACAGTCATTTCAGTCGACTTCTCAGGAGTTGTAGCAACTGTCTCGCTGTGAACATCGTCTCCTCTGTCAGAATGACGACTCTACTGTTGCTCTGTCTGGCTCTGCCTGCAGGTAAGTTGGACACTTGGGGTTGGTTGACTTACACCTTCATCATTCATCCGATACAAAAGACTATTCCTTTAACACGTTAACGACAGGCTGCATTGGTTTCCCAGTCGCTTTTAGTACACTATCGTCGTTAAAGTGTTAGACAGTGTTAAATGTACCTTAGTGATGTTCAGAAAACCTTCCTTTGCTTACCAATCTCTCAGAAAACAGCCAAAAAATTTCAAACATAGACTGAATAAAATTTATTTAGATTTCCGTGGTGTGTACAAGTGCATCTGAATACTAGCATAGCGACTTTTCTCAACCAAACAGATTGGCTGCAATAAATGTTTCTTGCAATCGGAATAGTTCAAAGTTTTAGCGATGGACTGTTCCAGATGGAAGGTCCTTGCTTGAGTTATCGTGTATGAGGGGCGAAAAGAGATCTTTCAGACGGACATTGCAGAACAACGTATTAAACTATCATCGACCCGACAGGAATATAGACTTTTCCGGACTTACTTTCCTGACGTAGTCTGTCAGAGGCAGTGGTTTGCGGTTCGCCCGTCACAAAGCGCTGCCTACGCCAAATTAAATGATGCTAAAGTCATTAAGAACAAAAGTTTGAGATACAGGCTATATATATATAGCAGGCTTGCTAGGATCACTTAACCTATATATACATATACAATATACATGCATAATTTGCATATCTACACACATACATATATCTATACATATATCGCCATGCATATATATTGTTATCTGTGGGGTATAAGGATATGATAGCATTTGCGCTAGCCGGCCCGGTTGAATGGAACAAACTCCCTGTGTTTATCCGCAAATCCTCAACGTTATGGATTTTCAAAACTAACCTTAAAACACATCTGTTTAAGATTTACTATGATTGATTTTTCTGTTACGCGCTTTTGTGCAAGATTCCAATTTTGTTTAGGCGCGCTATAAATAACAGTCTAATAATAATAATAATAATAATAATAATAATAATAATAATAATAATAATAATAATAATAATAATAATAATAATAATAATAATAATAATACATAATAATAATAATAATAATAATAATAATAATAATAATAATAATAATAATAATATAATAATAATAATAATAATAATAATAATAATAATAATAATAATAATAATAATAATAATAATATAATAATAATAATAGAATTAGTAACCGGTGTTAGGTTAAGTTAGTTTAATGCTATAATTACAGCAGACTATACCCGAAAGATTGCGAGACACAAAATGTCAGCCAACATGGCGACCAAAACCAGAAAGTATCGAAAACAATACTAGCCTCTTTCGAAAATTAGCTACAACTTTCGCCATGTTGACAGACTGGTACTAATTACACAGGACTGAACACCATTATAACTTTCACACAGGCACTACTCGTTTATATAATAAAAATTATATTACAGTTTCCCACCATTACTGCACCGCATACAATTTACACAAATCCTTATGAACAGTACAAACTACACGCAGTCTATAGCAATACATATATTTATGTGCAGTTGTAACCTAATAGTTAGGTTCTGGCCATCATGTATCTTACATTGTGTTAATTAAAGATGATGTTTGTTGTTACTTGGCTGATGTTTTGTGTGCAGTGCTGTGCTATGGGATCGACCAGAAAATCGTTGGTGGATCTGATGCTAACATTGCCAACCACAAACACCAACTGTCTTTACGTGCCAGTGGAACTCATGCCTGCTCAGCCTCACTGATCAGCGCTTTCCAAGCAGTGACCGTTGCCCATTGCGGCGGATCTCCTTTGTAAGAAACAATGTGGATGATTGTGATTGTATCTGTTTTTTTCATGTAGTAGAATTTTAACTGCGAGCCTAGAGGGTCTCTATTTATTAACTTCTACGTAGGCTTACTTACTTACTTTGTGAAGAGCTTCTATTGGAAATGTTTGGTTTAAAACTATGTAATGTCGGGTTTATTCCGTTTAATAGGTCCGTCTATACTGTGCTTGGTGGAACCGCTGATCGCAATGATACAACGTGTGCCACATGTGTCGTTAGGGATTTGACAGCGTTTATCAGGGTAGGCTGTGCCCGCAAATATAATCAAATATAATGCAAAAATAATATCCACTGTTTTAAACTAATATAATTATGTATTTATTTAATGTAATATGATCAAGTGGAATTATTCAAGACCCTTTGATGCTTTACGTTCTGCAATGGTTTCCCAGTCACTACACGTTAGTTACAGGTTCTTCGTTAAAGGAAACGAAACATTGGTCATTATTATTAGACGAATGCAAAGAATGTCAGTATAAGGGTTTGCTTAGCCATACAAGGCCACGTGTAGATATAATGAGACGCTTTAGCATTAGAAAATTTGTTCGATAGGCCTACTTTATGCAATCCTTTAGAAAAATTAGATCTGTTGTTGTGTTGTTGTTTCGCTTCTGTCTTAAACTCAATGAAAGATAATTACTGCCCACAAATATTTAGTCTACATCTGGAAATCTAGTTTGTAACGCTACGTAGGCTTACTTACTTACTTTTGTGAAGAGTTTGTAATGCCTATTCATATAGAACAACCTATCAGGCCCTAAAACTTGGCTGTTGCTGCCTTTCAGTTTCAAGAAGCCGCAATGAATATACCCAGATACATATTCATTTATCCTCTGAGATCTACAATATCCTCTGAGATCTACAATGAATGGAGACGCTAATTTGTAATTGTATAGCGTAATTGAACATTTCAGAGGCGCTCCCGACCCAGGGCTCTAACAAATAAGATAGTCTTCAGGCGTTTCCGAAACAGAGGAAGAGAAAGGCTGAGGAGCTCAAGACGCAATTCATGCGGAAGATGGTTCCAAGTAGAGGGGCCGACATAGGCAAAGCTTCTGGATTGAGCAGTTGCACCACGCATGCGGGGGGACAACCAGAAGGCCTCTGGCGGCAGAGCGCAGAGCAGAGCGACCAGGAAGTGTAGAAACCGATGTGCATAAGGCCTGAAGGTATGAAGGAGCTACCCCGAGCAGAGAGTTGCGCATAAGTGTAAGAATTTTGAATTGAATGCGCTGGGGCACAGGAAGCCAGTGAAGAGTTTCCCGAATGAAGGTAGATATGTGAGAGTACTTTGGGAGACCACAAATAAGGCGGGCGGAGGAGTTAAGAATGGACTAAAGCTTGGAGAGGTTTAGTGAAGACAGACCGGCAAAGATGGAGTTGCCGAAGTCAACCCTAGTACAGATCAGTGCATGGACGAGAGTGTTGACTGCGTGAGGAGAGAGTGAGTGACGGATGGTGCGAAGGTCTATTATTATTATTAGGTCTACTGAATGAGCGATGGTATTATATAGGCCCTACAATACTTTACCTGTACAATACTTTACAATACGCCTACTTAAAATGCTCTACAATACAATACTGTGCAATACTTTACGTTTACCTGTACAATACTTTATCTGTACAATAGTTCTACATTCTGTACAACGCTCTACAAAACAATACAATGTTGTGCAATACCTTTACCTGTACTTTACCTGTACAATACTTTATCTGTAGCATCCTGACTTCGTCAACAATCCGAACGTCGGTTATCCCAACGACGTTGCCGTTATAACATTTTATTCGATTGCAACGAACGAAAACCTCGACTACATCTTTTTGGCCAGTCCATCGGACGGTAGCTTCGATGGAGCGAGCTGCACAATCACTGGATGGGGCAAAACAGCACCCAGTAGGTCTACCTAATCTCACATCTATCAGATAACGGTGTGTCTACCTGTTTCATACCAATAAACGAATATAATTTTATTATACTTTTCTAGCCTGCTCGTCTCTTTAAAGCGATTTCCGCCGTTGCTTGACGTCTTCGATATATGGAAAACTGGTTTTAAATCTGGATGCCTGGATTCTTAAAAAAGCAGAGTTTAAGATGATTGAAGACGTTGGTTAAAAAAGTGATGGCGCTTTGCACATTCTCAATTCTTCAATTCTGAACTGTTATTCAATTATTTAATTGTTGATACATTAATTTTTCCTTCATCTGTAACACACTATCCTTCATCTGTAACACACTATTTCACAATTTATTTTTATCAAAAAATATTTCGCAATTCACTGTTGATTCTATTTCATTTTAAAATTAGTTATTTCATGATTCATTCGGATTCATAATTTTCATAACTACCGTGTTTCATTTTCTGGTCATTTCCATATTCTTTGTATTGCATCCGTTATAGAATCAATAATAATTGTTCAAACAAATAAGTCCTTAAGATCATTTGTATCGCAGGTGGCGCTATGTCGGACATTCTTCAGGAGGGAACTGCACCCGTCATCAATAACACTGAATGCGCAGCACGCTGGGAGGAGACGCCGATCAACGATGGTAACATCTGTATCCGGTCACCTACAAGCACTGCATGCGGAGTCAGTTCTACTCTCTTCTTATAAGTCAAGTGAATGTAGGCCTATGTGCTTAGTCCAGTGGTAATTCGATGGCATTTAGCATCTGAGTTCAGGAATAGAACACGTATATATTTATTATTATTATTGCTATTATTATTATTATTATTATTATTATTATTATTATTATTATTATTATTATTATTATTATTATTATTATTATTCTTGTGGTTCTCTGCCTCTTAGGCAGGTTCAAATGTCCGACGTCGCCACTTCTCTCGTTGTTGGGCCTCTTCTTTCAGTTTCCTGTAGCCGTTTGTCATCATCCAATCCAGCATCATCTGTCTTGGTCTTCCTCTTGTCTTCCTCCCTTCATTTTTCCTTCGATGACCGTTCTTAGTAGTGAGTCTCCTCTCAGCGTGTGCCCGATCCATTTCCTTTGCCTGTCTCTTATTGTGCGTATAAGGACTCTTTCTTCTCCAATTATTCCCAACACTTCTTCATTTGTTATATGTTCTGTCCAGCTGATTTTTTCCATTCTTCTCCATGTCCACATTTCAAAAGCTTCCAGTCTTCTTATATCCGCTTTTCTCATTGTCCATGTCTCCGATCCATACAGCACCACGCTCCATATTAGTGTCTTTATCATTCTTATCTTTAGATTCCTGTTTAGTTTTCCTCTCAGTAATTCTCTTCTGTTTGAGAATGCCTCCTTTCCTATTGCTATCCTTCTTTTAATTTCTCTGTGGCATTTGGCATCTGTCGTGATCATACTCCCTAGGTAGCAGAATTCTTTGACTTGCTCTATCTGTTTTCCTCCAATGTGTATTCTGACTACAGTTTCCTTTCCTTTACTTATCTTCAATACCTTTGTCTTTTTGATGTTAATCTTCATCCCTTATTCGGTTGATGTTGTGTTTAGCCTGTCCATCATTGCTTGCAGTCCTTTCTGGTTTCTCGCCAACATTGCCTGATCATCTGCAAACCTTAATGCCTTTATCCATCTTCCACCAACCTTTATCCCCTCCTCCATCTCCTCTACTGCCTCTCTGACAAGCTCTTCTATATAGATGTTAAATAGTAATGGTGACAGTGGACATCCTTGTCTCACACCTCTTCCAACGTTTCCTGGTTCCGAGTACTCTCCATCTATTCTTATTCGCATCTTTTGTCCCATGTATAGGTTTCCTATTAATCTTCTGTCTCTCCAATCTATTCCCATCCGCCTCAATGCATGTAGTAGCCTTCTCCAGTCAACTCTATCAAATGCTTTTTCATAATCCACGAAGCATATATATACATCCTGACCATTCTGGCAGCTCCTCTCTGTTAGTACTCTTAGTGTTCCGATCGCATCCCTAGTTTCCATGCCCTTTCTAAAACCAAATTGATCATCTCCCAGCACCTCAATTGCCTCTGTCTTTGCTTGCACTCTCTTTGCTAGTATTCTTATCATGACTTTTGACGCATGGGTGAGGAGGCCAATGGTCCTGTAATCCTCGCATGCTGTTGCATTTGGTTTCTTTTTAATTGGTATTATTATGGATTGCAGGAAGTCCTCTGGCCATTCTCCCGTTGTGTATATATCTTGGCATATCCTTATTAGTTCTTTCATGGCACCATCCTCCAGACTTTTGAGCATCTCTGCTGGTATGTTGTCTATTCCCTCTGCTTTGTTGTTTTTCAGTTCCTTTATGGCCGCTCTTACCTCCTCTCCCAGCACCTCTGGGCCAATATCCTCCTCTCTCCCTCGAGTCTCCTCTTCCTTCTCCAGTCCCTGATTATTGTCATGCAATTCTCCCTCTTCACTTCTGTAGAGTTCCTCCACGTACTCCTTCCATCGGTTCTTAACTTCATTTGTTTCATTTAGGAGTCTACCTTGTTTGTCGCTAACCTCTATTCCTCCTCCTCCTTTTCCCGGTTTTCTAGATATCTGTTTCACCTTTTCGTACACTTTGTCATATCTTCCCTGTTGCTGTAAGTCTTCTAACTCTTGACATTTCTCGTCCCACCATTTTTCCCTTGCCTCTTCTGTTGTTCTTCTCAGTTTGTTGTTTAATCTTCTATATTCTTGTCTTGCTTTTTCGGTGCTTTGGTGTTTCCATTTCCTCCGTTCCTCCATCTCTTCTATCATTTCTATTGTTACCCACGGTTTCCTAGCAGGTACTCTCTCTTCTGCTCCGATGATGTCATTGGCGCTCTGTATGATATTGTCTTTCAGTCTTTTCCATCTCTCTTCTATGGATTTTCCCTCGTATTCTCTTAGATTTTCTTCTATTTTCTTTCCCAGTTCGTTGCTCTTTTCTTTCAGGTTCTTTTTATTCCATCTCTGTCTTATCTTCTTTTTCCTCTTGATGAATTTCAGTTTTACCTGGGCCTTCATGATGATCAAGTTGTGATCTGTGTCTGCGTCTGCTCCCGGCATTGCTCTTGCATTCTTGACACTGTTTCTGTATCTGTGTCTTACCATTATGTAGTCCAGCTGATATCTTGCCATATCTCCCGGGGATTTCCACGTGTACCTACGTCTCTTCTCGTGCTGAAACCAGGTGTTTGTCAGTATTAGTTCTCTTCTCTCACAGAACTCCGCTAGTTTTTCGCCTCTGCTATTTCTCTTCCCCAAACCATACTTTCCAATGCATTTTCCCTCCGCTCCTTCTCCCACCACAGCGTTCCAGTCTCCCATTATGACTACATAATCTGTTCCCTTGGTTCTATCCTGTTTATTATTATCTATCTATCTATCTTATTATTATTATTATTATTATTATTATTATTATTATTATTATTATTATTATTATTATTATTATTATTATTATTATTATTATTATTATTAATATTATTATTATTATTATTATTATTATTATTATTATTATTATTATTATTATTATTATTATTATTATTACTATTATTATTATTACTATTATTATTATTATTATTATTATTATTATTATTATTATTATTATTATTATTATTATTATTATTATTACTACTTATTATTATTATTATTATTATTATTATTACTACTATTATTATTACTATTATTATTATTATTATTACTATTATTATTACTATTATTATTATTATTACTATTATTATTATTATTATTATTATTATTATTATTATTACTATTATTATTATTACTATTATTATTATTATTATTATTATTATTATTATTATTATTATTTATTACGCATGAGCAGCTGTGAGTGAAGGACTTGCCCAAGATCCCTACACAGTTACCGTCCCAGGAGAGGCTCGAACCCGTACTCTATACATTACAAGGCGAGTTCTCGACCAGTGGGCTACCGTGTTCCTTATAGTTTTATAGTTATGTGATAGGTAATGCCACTCTATATATGTACAAGACCTGATTACCATCGTTGGTAGTCTTGTGTGCTCTTCAGCCAGAAGTTCTCGCTCCAATGTGTACCCTTCTCCTATAGAAGACGAAGTTTACGGGGGCGCATATAAATGCGCGATTGCATTGAACGTATCTGAATAACGTGCAAAGTGATCTCTTGTTGTGTGCTTTACAGGAGTATTGCTGTATGTAAATGGAATGTGTTGGAAAGTTATGTGAACCGATGTAAAGAAGACAATTTACATTGTCGTGTTTGATAGAGAAAATTTCAATGGCGCTAATGAAGTACTTCGTTTACTGTGGGCCAATATTTCACACTTTAACTGAATCAACTCGATGGTGATTATCTTATTCAGATTAAATGACCATGTGTATTATCTGTTTTCTGCCCTGGCTGCGTGCATAAAAGGTACAGAAGCACATAGAAGCACACTTGGTCTTGATAATTACCACCTCGTGTTGTAGTTTTCTTACAGATAAAAGGGTAAACGTCATACGTTTCGCTCAGTAATTGAACATCTGATGTGCAATTAACAAATGCACCAAGTTGTAGCTTACTGAAGGACAATAAGGCCAAGGTAACATTCTATCTCGCAAGGTCGAAAGGTCATTTGGGTGAAGTTAGACACGATCAACTCAATCTAACAACCGGACACCTTTTGAGCCAACTATAATCTCATATGATACCTATTTACTGACCACAAAAGATGTCTGGCTGAGTTTGACCAGAAGGATTGGTTTTCACATAGACGGTCACTCATACGAATCCTAACCGCGCTGGCCTTGCTCAAATTTCCTACGCTTACCTCAACAGCGATAATAATAATAATATCTTTTCTTTAATGAAGCGCTTGACAAACGCACTGGGCTGTACATTTACATGTTATGACAGTTAAACAATTCACAAGAACACAAATGACAGAAGACATAAATCTTAACTACTAACAGAACAGACAGCCTGCAATACACGGCGCTAATAGCAGCCCACAAAGCATGTCCGCCTACGGACCTCGATCTCGGTACCTCTCGCTCTCTATTCCAGTGTGTTATCCAATGCGCTATCGATCCCCCAGGCTTAGAGGCGTCGGAAGTCCTATTAAATTTCTGTCTGTCTGTCTGTCTGTTAATCAGGGAGACAGCGGCGGGTCTTTGGTCTGCGACGGGTTATTGGCCGGAGTAGCGTCATGGGGTTCGGCTCTGTGCGAACCCCCATTCGGCATACCCTACGTCTACACAAGAATCACCTACTTCTACTTCTGGATCATACAGCAGTGACGCGTGATGGCCCTGACGTCGTATGGGTCCAACAGTATGCACGCTCAGCAGCTACATACTATGACACACGTCTTGTAACCTCAGGTTTATCCGTTAAAATTAAATAGAAATGTAGTATTTTAGATTCAATTAACGAGGCTGCTTATGGATATAAAATCATGTGAAAATCTGGAAGTTTACTCCGTTCAACAGACCAAAATAAAGAATACATTAACAAAGTTCACGAGTCAGTTTTTCGTTCACTGGAGCAAATCGACTTTACAAATCATTAGAAAATGAAATATTTCTATTTTATTTACAATAAATCTGTCTGGATCCAGCTTGATATGTAATCGAAAATATGCTTAGATATATTACGTCAGTCGGAAAGTCGTATGTAGTGTGTTTCAAAGCATATTTATTTAATTTGAAATGATGGCAGACTAGAAAGGAAAAATGAGAGGTTGAAAACTGTTATGACATGTCTGTCTGCATGTCTGCCGATCTGCCTCTTAGTTTGCCTGCGCGTCTATGTGGTACTTGCTGGCTATTCATTTTCCTGCCTTCTCTTTCAGTCTCTATCTTCTTATATGACCGTTGGTCTGCCAGTTTGCCTGATTGCTTGCCTGCCACCTTTTATGTCTGTCTCTCTGCCTGCTTATCCGTCCGCTCCTGGTTGCCTGACTGTAAGCCGATAAATCGGTCACTTGATAACAACTTGACCTCGATACAGCCTACTTAAAATAAATACGGCAAAGTACAGATGGACCTGGATAGATTACAAGTAAAGATATGGCAATGAGAGTATCGGTTGATGCACATCGAGCCAATACAACGCCAGCTTTAGAAGACAAAATAATGTGGCTGAAAATCTCAGCCAAAGTGCACATAACGGCTGTTGGCCTACATAAGCCACATTCATCTTCCACGCATTTTAGTCTTTGCAATGCAAATCAATACAATATAACACAGTACAATAAAATGCAATATAACTTAATTGAATTCGGATCAATAGATGATTAATTGATTAATTGATTGATTGATTGACTCGATCGATTGCTTGGATTGATTGATTGATTGATTGATTGATTGATTGATTGATTGATTGATTGATTGATTGATTGATTGATTGATTGATTGATTGATTGATTGATTGGTTGATTGATTGATTGATTGATTGGTTGACACCGCTAGGTGTTTTGAGGTCAGGATGGCTAATCCTAGACGTGTCTTTTGACCTGAAGGCAGCTTCAAGTCGACCTCAAGTCATTTAGAGTCAAATAAGTTGGCACTGATAGGCTGACTGATTTCGCTCTGCTAGCCATACATGGAGACCAACTTGTGCATGTATGTGAGTGTACATTTAATTGGTTTGTCTGCTGGTGTAGTGCAGTAAAATGTCGGTTCCACTGAGTCGCTGAGCAGCCACTTGACGCTGAATATCCATAGAATGCATCAAAGCACACATAATAGCCCCCAGATTCCACCGTATGCGTGTATATGTATGGGTCTTTAAGTAGCTGGGGTTTCGCCGCTTGCTACAATAATGGAGCAATTGAGTGGCCACGTCTGTGTTATTTTTCACTTGTTTTATATTATTCACTTGCTATGCCAGTAAGAGTCTTAAAATCGTCGCGGTCCTAATCCAGTCAAATGACTTCAAAGTCATAAGTTAGTGCACAAAATATCAACCGATAATCGCGTCAATCAAAACCTTAACCAAAGTCTTCATCTGTTGGAGAGGCAGATCGATATCCGATCGGTCAGAGAAACCAGTTTCTGATCTACTCGTTAGCTTTGAATCGGATAAACGGGCATTTTAAGCCTGTGGAATTTACTTGGTGTGTTGCTGAAACACCAGTTTCATTGGTTTAGCTGTGGTCCTGGAACGGCCGCTATCGCTATCAGAAGTCAGTTTCACTTAGGATTAATTCGGACTGTATCAAATCCGGCTGCACGTTCCCACCGCATTTTGTCCCCAATGCAAGGCCTCGCCAGATAAAACCAACATATTTTGCTCTGAAAGGGAACTGTGTGCTAAATAAAGACGTGGAACACAAACCCAGTTATTTCATGAACCTCGACTTCTTTGCAGAATGCAGCCTCCTAAACAGACCACGCTTCGTGTGTTTTGTTTGTTTGTATATAGGTGAAATGAAATATGAGGTAACCAGGCGATCGGTTGTTTTTTGCTATAAAATGCATATATACTTATCCAGGGCCGTATATGTAAGATTGGACTGTGACGTATACATGTATACAGCTACGAAACAGAATTCCTTGCGTTCATAAACAAGGTATCAAATTGGTCAGATGTTAGTTTTCAGTTTGATAGTTTCTGCCCATTTGAATTGTCAGATCGTTGCTTTCGATCTTGATGGACATTTATAACCTAAGATTTGAAAAAACGAAGTTTAAGCTTTGAAATTTTCTAACAATCTGGCTACAGTTAGTAGATCCCACCCAAGAGTGTTCAAAATACGAATACAAACTGCGTTAAATTCGCGAATATGAAGAAGATGCCACTACATACGCGACTTTACGTCATTAAAGAACTTAATTAATTACAGCTGATTGGAAGATTTTCAGCGGTTATTATCCGTGGGCACATAGCCACATACTAGTAGCTTTTTACTCTTAATAATGGTATAGGCCTAGTTACTATTATTCGTTACTATCGGCAATTGACATCAGTGAAGTCAAAATATTGATTACGCTTTCATATAAGATCGACAGATTTCTTTAATGCCGTGATCCGATTACATGTCATGATTAAAATCGATTGTTCCTTCGAACTGAATTCTCGGTCTGCAGTCGTAGTTCAATCAGCTCCAAAATCTCAGAGACATTTTGATGGAAGATAGAGTCTCTCAAAGACAGACAGAGTCACGCAGACACAGAGAGAGACACAGAGACAGAGAAAGAGGCACAGATACCGACAGTGAGAGAGACACGGAGACAAAATGATAAGGAGACTGGATGAAATTTGGTAAATTTAACAGAAGACCTATATTGATGGAACTATGTATAAGCCTACATACACTAGTTATAGACTACGGAAGGCACGACCTCGCTAGTTCCTAAGTCGAATTTGCAGTAGGCCTTACATAATTAGGCTAATCGGTAGATTTGATTAATTCACATGAATAACTATTTACGGCGATGTTTAAAAATATTTTCCGGAGCACTGCATTGTATTAATTATAAGTTTCCTATTTTTCTAAGCTGCATAATAATAGGCCTACTTATAAAAGTAGTTTACTACTAATGATTGAAATAATCCCCAAAAGGCCATATGCACACGTAAATTCTCCGCTCCCAGCTAACAACACAACCGCCCAAATTTAAAGTCTTTGTAGCATTTCAGATGATAGGCTACGTCTTTTATGCGAAAGAAATTATTTTAAACTCGTGTTTACAACTCAGTGTGTGTATATAGTCGTGACTACAACGCAAATGGTTAGGTGTTTCACAAGTTTCAAGGTTCTGCATACACACGGAAGGAGAGAAAGGCGAACAGTTGGCTGTATCATATAGGCCCATACGAAGGCTGCGCGTACATAGATACATGGAAACCCTTGATGAACAACCACCGTGTGTAGCAGTGAGACAAGCGTCTTGGTATCGGAGGCAAAAGCCACTGAGTTGATATCAGTGAGCGCCGAATCAATCGTCAACTGGAAGTAAACGCGGTTTCAATAACAGTCAGACTGATTCAGCCAATCTTCTGTTCGTTTCGGACGGACTGGCAACATGGTAAAAGGCGCTGCGTTACTTCTCTTCGTCAACCTCTGGTCAACTTCTGTCCACGCTGTGGTCACTGGAAAACCGGAAAGTCGAGGAGCCGAGGTATTTGATGCCAGCGACGAAATGGGAGACGACAGCCGCGGGTTCGAAACCGCAGAGTTGGATACGGATAACGGAGAGCTGAAGAGAATTCTAGAAGCTGGAAATGACATTATTCTGGTGGAGGGGAAGGAGGATTTCGATGGAAAAGGGAAGGTAGCGTCTCCATTGTCTCTGATTCTTCAAGAGTTGAGTGAGTTGAAGGAAGCGGTGAACGGATTGAAAACTCAGAACAACATCATCTACAAACAGATTAAATCTTACCACAAGACCTGCTCTGCTACGGTAATCACCCCTTCATCACCACCTTCCTCATCCTTCCTAAGCTCAGCATCAGCAGCCCGTCCGGACGCAATCGGCTCCATCCACAATTCCATAATATCCGGTAAGTCATACAAACTGTTCAGCTGTAGCCTATATTCATACAGAGAGATACAGTCATGACTAATCTACTCGTTAATTGATTTATATCACGATTGACAAGCACGTAGCATCCATGAATGTTTACCACGGGGCAGTGATTAAGGACAATGATATCAGCAACAAACTACTTTACACGAATCTATAGAGTATATAGAAACGCTTCGATAGCTTGGTACTGAAGTCGAATTCAGTTCACTCGGCAGAACGAAATCTCTTTTACAACAGTTCACCAACAGGGTACGCTTAACTTTTGTAATGACATCGTGCGGATGGTGAGATGTGGGCTGAGATCACATGATATATTATTGTAAGTAAGCAAGTATGGTCTTTAATACGCCTTTATTTAGCAAACGCACAATGGGACAACAGTTATATAATGACAATGATAAAACATCTAAGTTATAACATTATTAATAATAATGTGTAAATAGTTAAATTATAGTGAAACATAATTAATTACTGTACAACATCCTAGTAATAAATCCCTTCCTAGTAAGAGGGCAGAGTGCGAAATATTACGGTTGTGCGAACGAGGTCTAAGGGAGTATCTGTTTATGATAGACGGTCACGCCTCTAAGCACTAATCACGCTGTCATTGTTTAAATTCATGATGCTCGCCAGCATTGCATCCACAGCGTCAGGTCGCTACATGAAGGATATGATCGCAAGTAGGCTTACATAATTCAAACATTTGTCATCTACTCATTTCGACCATCGACTTTGTTCTCAGATATTATATATAAGAGTGTCGTTTAAGTAGGTTAACTCATAGGTGTGACCATTTCTACCCATGTTTCACGACATACGAGAAAGTTTCAAAAATATTAGTCCTACGTAGTTTTAGTTTTTCCAAATAAGCACCTTTGTTTCTATTATTCTATACAGTTAGGAGCATGAGAATATTTGCACAGCACACCTTGAATTGTGTTGGGAATCTTACAAGTTCTCTGTAGGACAGGTCTCGATGATTGAAGACATTTTCAATTTTTCGATCAATCTTAAGTGCCTTGCAAGGTTTTCAAGGATGCCATATAAATGCTATAGGTATACGCTAGTCTACAAATTTAATCCTTGATCTCTACGAAAAATAGCAATCTCAGACTTGAAGTGTAACATTTGTAATGTAAATCTCTTACATTTCTCAGCGTTACTCAAGGAAAGGCGACGTAAGCAAGAATCGATAGATGAACATGCGCCTAAATCAGCTCAACATAAATGAAGATATATAAGTTTGTGTCATAAGGGTTTTCTATAAGTCAAACAAACAGCTACAGCGAGAGAACGTAAACACAGCTTAATCGCCTAATAAAGCGAGATCAACAGCCAACACTCGTTCGTGAGTATCAAGCTGGGACGCCTGTTGATGCATTGACCCCTCCATCTTACTTTATTCTCTCCTCATAAACTATAACTCTGTTGGCCGACTTCTTCTGGACAAGTTTTTATTTGTCTCTTCTGGGGCTGGTCTGTCTATACACGGACTATATTCCGTGCTGCTGTTTGGCCGTATATCTGTATATCAGGACATAGATTGAATTCTCTGGATAATTCGCAAACAGCTTTCGATACATCGTCGTAGCGCTTCATAGATTCGCTTACAGGTTGCGACGTGGCTGATAGCGGTGCCTGCATAATACATGTAGATCTGGTTCGGGGAATAGGCAAGGCTCGCTTCCAAACCCAACGAGTGCAATAATCGAATGTCAGTGACGAATGAAGCCGGTCGCTCCACCAGAAACCCCGTTATATTTCTCAAATCGTCGACTAACACACGCGTCCAGTGTAATTGAAAGAAGGGGGCTCTCAAATTCATCCCTCGCCCACCGTCCTCAGCCAAACGATCTTCATGAGAAACGTCAGGGTATATATCCGTGGGGCAATAGAGATCAACCTCCCCCTACCCGCACCCAACCGGATGTGGTCGAACGACCCGCGAGACCTGCGAAGGCTCGGAGCATTCGTGACCGGATGTGGTAAGACACGAAAACCGGAAACCAATTGTCGACTTATTGGTATGACATCCGGGGAGTCGTAAATCTCTCGTCGCCGGCTGAGCGCAGAATTATTGGCCGAAGATATCATTTCATATTCTGAGGTTCGCGATTCAGTCTTCGCTTTGAGGCGCTACGTCGGACGATATAATGAAGCTGTTACGTCTCAAGACGTGTTGCATATTGCACAGAAAATGATCGATGTCAAAAGCTACGCTTATATATATATATAGTCTATATAAATCTGATATATTGATCTTAATATATATATATAAAGATCTGATATATTGATCTTAATACATATATATATATATACTAAATCTGATATACTGATCTTAATCTCTTGAACATTATCTCTTGAACATATAAAAAGAATAGAATGACTCGATAGATTGTACCTTAGTTAAGCTTGTTTATAATGTAGACCTACTACGTGAACATTATAATCTGTTTTGTTTTTGATTTTGTTTGTTTGTTTTAAATCTTGTACTGCAATGTTTTGTTATTTAGTTGTTTGGCTATGATTTAGCCCTAAAATTGTTATTTAAGTTGAATTTTCTATAACTATATGATCATAAAAATCGTCTTGCCATCAGTAAATTTGTATTATGGAAAAGGGGCAGCCCTGCAATAGCGGATTATTTTATCCTTTAAAGCTGTCCGGTTGACGGCATCAGCAGATTAACATTTTTTTTTAAATGACTGATTGTTAATTAATTGTGCTGTTGTTGATTCAATAAACGGCTGATTGATTGATTGATTGATAATACAAGGCATATGTATTTCGCTTTAGAGTCGTGTACGTTTAGTATATTTTTATTAATATTCCTTGTCCAGTTGGCCTATTCTGTATCATGGTAAATTAGTTCCAACTGTAAAAGTTAGATGTAGTAAAATAACGTTTGAAAGCTGATAGATAAAATTATGTTTGAAAACTGATAGATGTCGATTACAATATGATAGCAATATTATTATGTAAATACAAACATTAACGACAAACAATGCACCTGCATGCACGTGCATTGTTTGTCTTTAGGGGTCATGGAGGACAGGGTCTTAGATTCTTTTCCAAGGCAATAGCCATGGCAGAGCCATAACCAGCAAGGGAGGTTGTAATGTCCCGCACGGAATTTCTAGTGTATCCGAATATAGGACACGTTCTTGACTTTTCAATCGTTGAACTCTCTTCAAGCACATATTCGGTCAGCTCACGACTGACATTTTTCCGAACGCATTCATAACGTGCTTCCACAATTTTTGAGGACTGACTGTTTGGCTTTCAATCGGACTCACCCCGGATTTTGACACAGAGTCTTTTTCGCATTGAAGCCGCGTCGATTGAGTTCTTGTGTAGAGTCTAGTATTGTTGCGGCGCTCAAGAATTTCCCAATGTCGATCGTAAGACTTTATTTGCTGTCTGGCATAGATCCAAAATCTACTGTTTAGCGACAGAGGCAATGGCATGCAAACCACTTGTCGGAGTTCGTTAGGCAGAGTTCACTCAGCAGAAAGCCCGATAACAATAAAGCAGCCGTTCTAACTATTAAGAGGCGGCGTCACAAGTAATATAGATAAAAGTTGTCTTCACACTTCTGCCCTAATTTCAGTCTTACCTACTTAATTAATAGTTCTAAAATGACCTACATAGAGTCGGACAATGACGATGGCAATTAATGATGACGATCATAATGATGACGATAGCATTAGCTGTTGTTTCCATTGTTAATCTTTCTTATGACTTTAATGATGAAGTTGATGATGCTGATAACGATTATAATGCTGATGATACAGCAACCTAAGGTTTCATTAATTAAGATTGACTTCGATGTTGAAACGCTTGTGAATAAGCTTGTGCCCTGCGCTTGGCATTCGAGTGACGCTTTGGAAGTTTGGATTTTACGATTACGATTACGATGTTGTTAGGTCTATTATTGCGTTTGATCTTCTGAATCGCAACAATTATGCAGCAAACTGCCTACTGGACAATTCACTATTGTCAAGAAGGCCACAGTTTTCTACAAGAATGTCAATCAAAGTTTTCTCCTACTCCTAATCGTTCAATCATTCAGAGCATTTACTTAGCACCTCTTCAATAAATCTACTCATAGATTTTCCAGGTCCCTTAGAAAGAAAACAGTTTTAAGTGTTGATGAAATGTAACTTTAGTTACTCCACCTTTCGCTGGAGTTGCTTAGTAGCCGCGTTTGATTAATTTAAAGTCTGTTGGTGTTTCTAGATGCTCTGCGTCTGAATCCGGTTCTGAAGGCTCCTTGTCACGAGGAGTTCACCTTCTTCCCAGAGTACAACGGATGCTACAAACTGACAGCTGATCGGGTCACGTGGCGCATGGCCCGCGAAAGATGTCTGGCACAGAATTCTGATCTGGTGTCCGTTGAAACATCTCGAAAGCAAAGGTTTCTCATCGAAAGAGCCAAAAGCAGTCCAGGTACTATATGAGAACTATGAGTTCAAGTAATAAGAGAAATTAAGTTCATGTATAAAATATTTGCTATCCAGTTACTATAAGAATTCCAGTTCAGCTATTATGACATATCCAGTCTATATAAAAAAAGGTATACGGTCCATCTACTATTAGAAATCCAGTCCAGTGTAACAAAGAGAAATCCAGCCTAGATATTAGAGAAATCCAGTGCAGTTACCAAGAGGCATCCAGTCCAAATTTTAGCAGAAATCTATTCTCTGGTTTTAAAAATATAGAAATATGGAACCGCTTTTCATTGACGTTTCTTACTTAAAACTGCCAAGTGCAAGCCAGGTTACTACGAGGCATTCAATCCAAGTCATAAGAGGAACGGTTCCCTATTAAACATATGCATCCATCTCACACTGAGCTGTCTCACTGAAAGAGCCAACAGCGGCCAAAGTATACTATGATTGATCCTGGAGTATTCTCTATTTGGGTAAATCCTGTAGTTACTGTAGTCTTTCTGAAAACAGACTTTCTGTGACGAGTACGAATTGCACTAATTTTCAAGTATCATAGACCTTATGTCTCGTCAGGAATAACTTCCGAATAAGGCGAGTAACGTTACTCTGACATTTTTGAGGCGCTACTTTTAACTGCGTCATCAGGCCAAGAGTTTTCTATTCCGTTAGAAGCACAACAGTTCGAGAAGATCGCGTCATAGGAACATGTTTGAATCTACACACTTCGACAGTAGTGGGAGAGGAAGCTTCACTTACAACTATTACTAAAATCTAGGGCTGGGCACTTAACGCGTTATTAACGCGATCAAAGTTTTTGACGCAGTTAACGCGATTATCACTGCGCCCAATTATTTCTAGAAATGCGCTAAAATAATTCTTGAAAAAAACTCAGTTTAAACTTTAAACTTTAAAGTAAAAACTAAAAAGTAGTAAAACAAGTAGTAAAAGCATGTTTGCTTTTTCTTTATTGACTGCAAGTATTTATGTAGCGCATATTCAACGGAACTACTCAGAGTCGGTAGAATAGTTGTTCTTGTTATCTACTGTGACATGCGTTAAAAATTAATCGCGTTGTTAAAAATTTTAATCGTGCGATTAATTTCGATTAAAATTTTTAATCGTTGCCCACCCCTAATAAAATCTATTCAATTACATAATAGATAATTCAGTTGCTGTATAGAGATAAAAGCAGCATATATATAATATGTGATGTCTGTATATATGCATTAAGACACATTTGCTTAATGCTTCAATTTTTCATTTCCATAATTACTTAATTGAAAGTAAACAGTGACACCCTATTGTCAAGTCATGCGACCTGCATATCTGTGCTCTAAGTTTTACTCGTGCATGAGATTAGTTGCTTTTAACTGTTCAAGAAAAATATAAGACTCTTCAGCTGTGTTTATAGTACAATTACGTTAAAGTTGGACATTACATGTAAATCTTGACGCAACAACTTATGGACAATATGAGTAGGCCTACAGAGCTTTAGGTCCATGTCTAAATAGTCTGGCCTACATTAGAAATTGAATTATATATAATATATATATATATATTATATATATATGATACTTGGAATGTGCCCGCTTGAAATTGGCAATTATTCCAGCCACCTGTGTTTTCGTCAAACTATGGCCGAGAGTGAAGCTGTGAAGGAGTTCTATTGACTTTTGAAGACTGCGGTTCCTTTGGATCGATAGGTCGACGAGTGAGAGAGTGAAAAGCATGGCTCCTGTGCGTCGCATGAAAATACAAAGCATCGAATGGGAGAAAGACAAAAAGAAAGACCCAGGCAGACATACACAATTACACATGTACCGAGTCCGGCTTTTGGTGTGTGATGGATAAAAGAGGTCAAAGCGAGAGAGGGAGAGAAATGCACAGAGCGTTCTCTGTTCTTTCATCTTCCATTCTCATTGTCTGTTAAAGACAAAGGCAAAAGAAGAGAGAGCGAAGATGGGAGAGAGACAGGAACAGAGACAGAGAGACACAAAGAGAGAGAGATAGAGAAGGATGAACCAATGGAGCAGCACATCAGCAAACGTATTGTTTCACCTTTTAAACTTACTTTTCGTATCGAAGCCATTCAATTTAATCGATTACTAACAGGGCTGCAAAACGAGCAGTAGGACAGATGGCGCCTTCCAGGCTGCCACGCAGTTAAATTCGACTACTGTTAAACAGGTTATCAGCTATTACTACTATGCCATGTGATCCTACTGCGTACTTGTCAGTTTGGATTAATAAGAATTGATCAGATTATTACAATATACCCCCTGCTTATCAAGGGTTTTTATCCTTAATAATAACATCCATAATAATAATAATAATAATAATAATAATAATAATAATAATAATAATAATAATAATAATAATAATTGAAATAATAATAATAATAATAATAATAGATGTGCATTTGTTCTATCTGTGTCATTATTATTATTATTATTATTATTATTAAGTATTATTATTATTATTATTATTATTATTATTATTATTAAATATTATAAATAAGTCTGGTAAACAGGCCTGTGAAAAAACAATATAAATAAATTAACAATAGACCATGAAGTGAAAGAAGGAACGATTTGATTGAGAGGCAGTCGGAAGAATAGCAAGGATAAATGCATTAGTAAATGCACATGAAACGACCGATGGATGAATTGATGGCTGGAAGTAGGTTGAAATATTCCAAAGTCCAGTTATTTTGTGTTTAATATAATGTTGGACGGTGACAAATACACGTCGAGCATGCATGATGCATAGAGTGAGTCAGTTATTTGTCATCTGCTATTATTCCAAAGACAGAAATTTGTGGATGATCGCCGTGAACCGAGATAACGAATCTCCATAAATAATTCGCCGTATACGTTGTCCATATATGATCTCTCCAGGATCTCTAGTCACCCAATACAGAACAGTAAGATAGGAACCTACATTCTGCCTAAGGCGGACCTATCACCGAACCGATCCATTCCGCTCCCCCTTCATCCGACTGAACCCGAATTGAATCATCGGAACGATTCTGCTCGGTTCACTGTATGATCGCCCTGACATGTTAAAGCTTGACCCTCCACCGGAGTCTGACCTGGCACAGAAACTCACCAAACAGCCTGGTTCTTGCGGAATTGATTTTATATAGCGCCATTTGCATAAGCAGGATTTTTGTGGCGCTGAGAAATTTTGAATATTTACATTCACATAATATATAGGCTGCGTGCTACATTTAACTGGATTTATTTCAGCTCTATAGCTTCCATGTATATGGCGAGAGCTCGCCACTGGTGACTGTTCTAGTTGTCTGAAAATTATTTTCCGACAAATTAATTCTTTGTTCAATCAATATCAGTAATAAACTTGATACAGCGCCTCTTCAAGATACCTGCTCAGAGGCGCTACCGGCCAGCCGCGACCGATTAGAACGGTTTGATAATAAGGAACTTTAACATTACCTGGGATAGATAAGACATCAATTTTGTAAGGTACATTAACTTAAAGGCGCTATATTAATTGTCTGGACACATCCATGCAACTTACGTACTCATCCTGTGCTCTACATGGGAGGTCCATAGAGTAGTGGTAACATCACTGGTGTGAAGAGCAATAGGAAGAGCGATCGATTCCCGCAACTATCCCAAAAAGCCTATCATTCGCGAGATGGCGCGTTCGTAAAAATGAAATGTATGACGTGATTGGCGCCTTGCATGGCTGCCGTGTAATACAGTTAAATTCGACTCCTGTAATAACTTGTGATCATCCGTTCATACTGATACCCGACCCGCGGGATACCCGCGGATTGGGTACGGGTCGGGTACGCATTTCATGGGTACGGGTAGGATTATCACGGGTACGGGTATACCCGGTTTTACCCGTACCGATGAAGTTTTGATTACAATATCACCGTAACATTTAGCCTAATAGAGAATGTAGGAGCACAATGGGCCTGACCGGGTCTGCAACGTACTGTTAACAGTTACTTAGTGTTCTAGGATGTATTTAGACCACAGAGATAAAATGTACAATGCAATTGAGACAGCACTACAGTTGCATGTGACAGGTTCCAAAAGTTGACTGCCTATTATCATCACTACTAGAACAACTGATGTTGATGATGCTGTTGGTGCTACTACTACTACTACTATACTACTACTACTACTACTACTACTACTACTACTACTACTATACTACTACTACTACTACTACTACTACTACTACTACTGACTACTACTACTACTACTACTACTACTACTACTACTACTACTACTAATGACTGCTGATGACTGACCACCACCACCATCATCATCAGCCTATTTATTATTACTGCATGCTGAGTTGTAAGCCTATTGGCCTGGTTGGGACAGAGACTATGTAAATTTTGAGTACGGGTCGGGTACGGGTACGGGGAGCGGTTCTGTGTTACGGGTACGGGTCGGGTAGCAATGCAAATGCTCTACCCGCAGACCTCTAGACTTCATACTGACTTGTAATCATACTGCGGTGTGTCAGTTTGAAATAATACGGAATATCATTATTATTATTTTGTGGAATTCTAGAAAACCATTTTATTCAGTTATACAGCCTCAATTACATAGGTGTTATGTTTCCTCTGCGCCTCTGTCTACCGTTTCTTAATTAAACTTATCTTGAATTCTCTGTTGAATTTAGTCTTTTCTTATAGAAACCCGTCACTGCGATTTCTGGATCGGACTTTCCAGACACAGTTCCAGTTTGACGAGCTGGAAATGGTCCTTGAACGACGAAACTCCCACATACACCAACTGGAATTTCCACGAACCGAACAATGGAAAAGGCAACGAACACTGCGTCCAAATGCTCTGGATATTCCACTGGAAGTGGAACGACGCTGCCTGCAACTATGGAAACGCCTGCTACATCTGCCAGGCCAAATCGTACGCATAGCGTGGACACTTTTGATGTGTTACAGCTTTGTAACTCACCGTATTACGCCGTGTTTTACTGGCATCCAATTGTCTTTGGTGCATTGCGCGCTGTCGTATAGGCTTAAACGCTTTGATATATTGTACTTTTCAAAGCATTGCATTCAAGTACATTGCTGTATGTGATGATTGTTTGAGTTGCTTTGTATCGAATTGCAAAGAATGACAGTTGGTGTGTTACAATTATTCAGTGCATTGCATTGCATTGAAGCTATGTAGGCCTATCAGATTGGGAGGTGAGCATTCGATACCACTGCTTTTGGTGCATGCGAATCGACTTATTCTAAGGACCTGTCCATCCATTGTCATTAGCAATGCGTCATTAGTAAATGGTGAATAACTCGGAGAGATTGTTTTCATGTGCTTTTCATGTTGTAATCTGCGCTTTTGAAGTGCTTGTGATGCGATGTTGTCTAAAAAACCTATTGTCGTTTAGGTATATCGAAAAACTTATGAATTGGACAACCATTTGACATGTGTTAGAAGAGTTTGTCAGTAAAATGAATATCTAGTTGTGAAGATTTGTGCCAATCTCACAGTTTACTGCCTAGAGTCCCTAGACATAGCAAGTGATTTCTGGACTCAGAAATGTACTCTAATGTCATCTTACGGAATAAATGTAACTGTGCTCGGTTTTCTATAGCGAACGTATAACATCGACACTGCTTCTTTTAAAATGAATTTATCGAATGAGATCCTTCACCAATGGGGCCACGTTATATTTTGACAGTTGTTGACAAGTGGTAACCATAGTTAATAATAATAATAATAATAATAATAATAATAACGGCACTTTTCCTGCAAACCCTGAAGACGAGGCCTGACCCTCCAGACAAATTTCCTGCTCCTTATAGCAATTTTTCATAAATCCTGAGGGATCCTTGATACCTAAACTCAAAAATTTTTGAAATAATAATAATAATAATAATAATAATAATAATAATAATAATAATAATAATAATAATAATATCTTTCTTTAATCAAGCGCCTGACAAACGCACTGCGCTGTACATAAATACATGTTATGACAATTAAACAATTCACAAGAACACAATTAAATGACAGAAGACATAAATCTTAACTACTGACAGTCTGCAATACACGGCGCTAATAGCAGCCTACAAAGCATGTCCGCCCTACGGGACTCGAACTCGGTACCTCTCGCCTCTATGCCAGTGTTATTAGTTATATTCAAATCTCTGAAGTTAGCCACAATCGCACATCACGCACACAGGCCCATTGTAAATAAATGGACCAACAGACTAACACACAAGAAAATAATCTTATACCTTACCTCATTAGTTCTACGAGTTTCCAACAATTATATTTAGGTTCAAAATACAGGACAGACTTGAAGCTGAAACGAAAGATTCCTTTAAAAATCGATGCCCTAGAGAAAATTTTAAATAGGACTAGCCTATTACAATTTTATTTCGACCTACAGACATCGCTAACCAAGTTTAAGTTGCATGTTTATCTATCGATATGTTGATTGAATTCGACTGGTCAAAGACAATGATTGATTTCGATTGATATGGATGTTGATTGTTTCGATTAGTTATAAATGATTGGTTTTCATATTTATGTGGATGTTGATTGGGGTCGACTGATTGTAGATGAATGATTCATTGCGATGGACGTTGATTGAATATGTTGGTTCTAGATCAGGGGCGGGCAAACTTTTTGAACCTGGAGCCACTTGACGCCCAACAAATTTTCGGGGGGCCGGGTTACAAAATGTTAGCATTATCAATTATCGTCAATCATGAAGAAACTGCTATTATTTATGACATACAAATTTAACGCAATAAGAATAAAATGAACAAAATGTAACTTTTGGCCATATGCAGCTGTGAACATGTTTTAACAAGCTCTCCAAAATCTGGAAGGATTGTACTAGTCGCAATTCTCATTATTGATATACAAGCTTGTATTTAGTTATCAATTACCTTTGATTAGCCTACCCTGTATAGCTGCAATTTGCGGCGGGCCGGATAAAAAGTGCTGGCGGGCCGGATCTGGCCCGCGGGCCGTAGTTTGCCCACCTCTGTTCTAGATGAATGGTGATACCTGTATAGTGAATTCTTTGACTAGACAGACTCTTTCGATTCGCTGGTCCCTGGTTCGATTAAAATCCGATTGCTTTTTTGGTCGGTTGATTTTTGTGTTGATGGTTTGCATGAAGTGCTGGTAAGTTTGCTGGTATGGGTTTTGTTAGGTGAATGACTGTCTGTTTTTTGGTCGATCTGTTTTTACTTTCAAATGCTTTGCCCTCTCCGTTGTTCGTACGCCTGGCTGGATCCATGGTTTATTTATAGGCCTATCTATAATCATGTTGATCTTGGTTTATTCTCTTAGATATTGGGCTATTTTAGTCCTATATGATCAATTTGGTCATTTACATTGTTACTATCATCAATTATGCGACATGCAGGCTTTCAAAAACTAATTTAGTCATAGAATTCAGATTGTTGAAATCTTTCAGGTTACTTGATACTTTGCCTGTATGGGCTTCACCAATTATAATAGGAAGTATGACAAAAAGAACCTAGTAAATAATAGTCATACGATAGAGATCTTAGACAGAACTGTATTTATGACTCTTTATCTATGAATTGCACTCCCGTAATAGAAACTTTGCATCTGTTTAATTGCAATACAAGAAGCAAAACAACCAGGCGGAAGTTACAGTTATTTTTACTGTGCGGATGACGTCATGCGGTGTTATCCGCTCCATTCAACGAAATCCTTAATTTTCACTCAACTTTTAAAACGACAGTTTTCGAGTCTCAGCCTCTTCGAAGTCCTTGAAGTCGGCGAAACGAATGTCTGAGGAAACGGCGGAGGTCCTTGTCAGACATAAACCGATGCCAACGAGAAATGCTCTGCGAATAGACAGACTCATTTTGAACGAGATGAAATTAGTTAGTGGTGGTAATGGTTTATCCTTATAGAGCGCTCTCTCGCCAAATTAAACAGGAGCTACCCAGACAAACATGTTCGTATGTCAGTGACGTATTCTTTCAACGCAGCCCTGCCAACGTCATCTCTGGCACAATCCCTCTCTTCCACCATCCCTCTCTTCTTCTCACAGCCTGAAACTCGTCCACCTACGATCTCGCAACACGCGGGTCCAGTTCGTGGTACTGAAGCGGTGTGCCCGGCTGTTGGCCCGGGGTGTCAGCGCCCTCGGGGCTCGATAAGTCCCTTCGCTCGAATTTCGGACTTTCGTAGATGTGTTCGATGACGACCCTCCTACCTCCGCACTGACCGCCTGGCTCAGCGCCGCAACCTCCACCGCCCGCGAATTGCCCTGCGGGACAGGCACGCAGGACGGTGAAGCGCTGCCCGGCAGCGGACGGGGCAGCGCCGGCGGCCGCGGCCGAGCAAGACGGGGGAGGGACGACTTGACGCTGGAGCTGCCATGTACGGAAGTAGTCGTTTTCGGCGGACGAGTAGTTGGCGGCATCAGTGGAGCGTGTTGATTGCAGGGACTTGGATCCTGGCGTCGGTAGAATTGGGTCGGAACAGTGGGCCAAATGGTAACTGGGAACGCAGTGAGGAGTTGCACAACCACTGTGACCGCCGTGCAGCGAAACTGGACGCCTCCTACAAACAGACGAAAAACTCACCCGTTAAATAATTATAACTATTTCATAACATGATATCTGCAACAAAATGTCTGCTTGCATAAAATGTAATTTTGACATTTCTAGTGCGCTGTTGTCGTAACGCAATGTATATGTATAAATTGTATGTATGTATGTATGTATGTATGTATGTATGTATGTATGTATGTATGTATGTATGTATGTATGTATGTATGTATGTATGTATGTATATATGTACATATGCATATATAGTTTATGTGCATATATATAATAGGTTTTGCGTAGAAGCGACCATGGACGAACGACTTGATGGTCGCTTCTTAGTAAACCCGCTTATGTGTAAATCTTTCAATGTAACTCTTAGAGGGAGGCGTGGGTATAAATTATTGTTCGTGACTCCACCTTCCTATCTTAGACGCCTGAACACGGGTGATCACTTCCATTTAAGGTCCCTCTGTACAGACAGTGGTAGCCGAGATTCAAATCTCCAAATTAAGCCACGATCGATACGCGAAACGTAATCCCTACGACCAGAGGCGT
This sequence comes from Aporrectodea caliginosa, assembly GCA_020284085.1. Classification (NCBI taxonomy): domain Eukaryota; kingdom Metazoa; phylum Annelida; class Clitellata; order Crassiclitellata; family Lumbricidae; genus Aporrectodea; species Aporrectodea caliginosa. The sequence continues at coordinate 503,170 of JACEVL010000834.1, read as the reverse complement.
GGCACTTGTTTAGATCTATTAGATAGTCATAGGTATACAGCGCCCTTTAGAGTTAGGGCCTACCTAACATGTATGTACGTTACATTATTAGTAAGCGTTCTCATGCATACAATTCAACAGAAGCGCTATATAAATTTATGAATGGGACATATTATATATCTGCGTTACGATCCACAGAAGCGCAATAGAAACACAGAATCAGCCTTTCTGGTCAGACGTTTTCATTCATTCATTCATACATTTATATAGCGCCCCTTCAAGGGAACTACTCAGAGGCGCTTCCGACTCTAGCACGGCTAAAAAGTATAGTTTTCTGTTGCTGCTCCTCATCTCAAGAACTCGGAACCTAACCGTAAGTCATTTAATGAAGATGAAAGGTTAGGTTCCTGGAAATAAATTCTCTAGCGTACACTCTCTTCGTGCGTCATCGTGTTTCTGTTTGCAGTTATCTCCGCGGGCGGTTACTCCGCTAGCCCAACAAACCTCCAGCTTTCCTCGTTTCTATACAGATGTACCAGGTCTCACACTTTCAAAAGCTATGTCTGGAATAGCAGACACCGTTGGAGTCGAAACGCACACAGACATGAACTATCCATGTAATAAAGCACCGCAGTCACTCTGACCGAGAGCAGGACATTATGCTGTGCACTTCCTATAAGTAATTAGACTCATCTCTCTTGCATATACGGCGACAGTGAATGTACTTCGAAACTAGACATTTTAGAGATAAGAGTGTTCTAACAACACTGATGTCAGTTCTTACTTGACAACGCAACAAGAGTGAACAACATCTCATGACTCGTGTATAACGTCCTTCTGGCTGATCAGTGGGAGAATAAAATTTAATGGTCCTCTAAGCGCAATTTATGGTGGATTGGCTAAAAATTCAACTGTGTCACGCATTTAGACAGCGCAGCTAAGAGATTTGATGACGCCGTTATATCAACAAGTTTTGGTGTTACATTAATTACCGAGCATTTGTACACAGGAAAGAATATTTATCTTACTTTTTCAGGTAAACGAGACCGACGAGAAATATAATTAGCCCGATGGTAATGGCAATTCCGAGGATAATGGCAATGGCTGCCCCTGAAACAAAATCATATTACAAGATGTCAACGGTTTCAGTTTAAGCATTTATTAAATACCTGACGATCGATATCACACGCTGTGGTATAAAGTTAATTCATCTGAAGGAGATAAACTCTATACAACGGCGATTTCGTTAAAAGGCTTTTTTAATAATTATGGTTAAAAAAGGCTTTAAAGGAATTAATGTGTATTAGGCTTTATGGCCTGGTTAATCGAAAAAATAGTAGCTTACTCTGACTCTGACTATCGCCATCTTTCGGCAGAAGTGCATATACCACAACATTATTCCAACAACTGCACAACTGTTCCAGCCAGTTGCTTTATGTGACAATGATATCGCATCGGAGTTGCAATCCAGGGCACAGCCGCAAAAGCCTAGTTGCGTAATGCAAACGCTCGTGAATAGGTCGGTGCCCCTCACTTAGCTTTCCGTTGGCGCTTTTGAAATTTGAAGTTTACTATTACGATTACGATTAATGGCATGGATGACGTATGGTCTTCAGTTGTATCAGAGTTATTGAGTCACTTGTCGATACTAGGATTAAACACATAGAGCCTGTTGTGAACAGTTGCAAACAGGTGGTGAAATGTGTGTTTTTGTAGCGTTCCTTCGTTTCACTGTTTTCACGGCGGTGAAAAAATTCTCAACGTTTGTGGGAGGTAAAAAATATTACGTCGATCTGAGATCAAAGACCGTTTACAATCTGTGGGTTGTAAACAGCCTTTGATCTTCAACGTTTGATCATACTGCAACTGTTGTCGATCTTCTGCGAGAACTGAACTCGGTTCGCGCAGGTGAAAGGCTGACATCCAAGCCATTGGCCACACCTCAATTGTTGAGCCACAGGAATGTCTGATGTATTGTAGTCATGTCACAGCGCTTTTGTGTCTTCAGTTTCTCAGTCTATTTGTGTTATTTGTCAGAGCTGCCATCTACTGAGTCCGAATATGTCATTCATGGCCGACATTCTCCAGTCTATCAGACGCTGAACGTCGAGATGAATCCATTAAAGCGGCCAGGATGTCTATTTAAATTGACATCCATACAGGCTATGCCTATTCAATACTTTCCGAAACGTCAATCATCGTCGATATGATGGCGTCGTTAATTAAACGTTATAAACCTTCCGAAACGCTAACTTAATAGTTTCTATTCGATACGTTGCAATTAATATTGTAACATTATAGCTATCTATTTAGAGCTGTTTGGAATCAAGAGAAAAAATGCACCACAGTACATTACACAACATATTTCGTAATATCGTATGTCTTTATACTGATGAAAATATTGAAGCCAGCATGAAACGTATGTTTGCTGCGGTTTTCTTTTTAAGGACTTGGCCTATTGTTTGGGCTCATCGTGGGAGAGTTAATCGAGATAAGTGGAATAAATTAAACGTCTGGTTAGACTTACACTGTGAACCGGTGAAGATGGCCCAGATTAGTCCGGCATTTGCTGGGTCAGACTCTGAAGAAAACCAGACAGAAGAACAGTTTTTATACAGAGTTTGCAGCTTGAACAGTTTGTTTAGCCTACTAATTGACCGATGAACTGAATAGATAAAAGAAACAAAGAGCGAATAGCTGAATGAATACACGAACGAATAAAAGGTGAACAAAGTAACAACAAATGAAAGCCAAAGTACGTTAAAATGTGTCTTATACATCGAGTTCACAAAAACATGGCACTAAAATCAACCAACCATTAATCTCCGGTCCATTCTCACGCTTCATGCCAGCGAAAACTACTGCGCTTCGTCAACGGGTACTTTTCCTCTAGTAAAGGTCGGATTTAAGCAAGGGCTACACGGGCGTCAGCCCAGGAGCCCCAGTACTTAGAGGTTCCACCAGTTGCAATTTTCTATTTGTGTGTCTCTTTACTAATTTGAGGTTGCCCCTGTCGGAGACTGCACATCAACAAAGGCAACAGATCCGCTGTATAAAGGGCCCCACCATATTGGGCGCCCATGGCCCCCCCCCACCCTAAATCCGGCCCTGACTCTTGCTGTGCCTTGCATCAAAACAGTGGTCTCTCCGACATTCTCAGTGGATGATCATAAGCTTGGAATTCACTGTTCTGTGCATTCTGTTAGTTTACATTAACACTTGATCTGTTGCATACCCTCTACGTATACGGCTTGATCTGGCTTCTCTAATGGTTTCATCTGAAGCGACCATCGATTGATACCTTGCGCTATTGAAGTTATCAGATTAAATTAGATTATATTAACACTTTAATGACGAGTCGCATTGGGTTCCCTGTCGCCTTTTATACGGGAGCGTCGTTAAAATGTCAAAGGTTAGCCTACCTAGGTTTGACTTTACATAAACTTCTGCCCTTTTCTTATCAGCTCCGCATTTCAATCAGCTCTCTTCGTCATGCTTATCTTATGCATCTGTTAATCGCCTTAAAGTTTTTAATCGCGTGTTACTTGTTTTTTTCCGTCCTATATTATGCTGTCCGCTTCAGACACTCACTTTCTTCTGTACTCTTCACTTTGTCCCCTTCGATCTGGGTTGCCTGCCTCTCTTCTCCTATAGAATCAACCTCTTTCGTCTTATCTTCTGCCAATTAGGGACAGCTAGGCGGTGGTGTTCATCGTGGGTCGCGGGCGTTACCGTCTGTTATCGATTCACATTATCGACGCAACTTGTTCCAGAGATTCTGAACAAGATGCTGTCAGCTTAGGATGGGAATCCGTTGGCTAGGTTATACGCGTGTGCGTGGGCTCACCACTGGTGACCCTTCTAGGTTTCTGTGCATCGTTTTGCTTACTCACATTTCTGTTCTAAATTTAACATCTTTTAGGCTAGCGCAGAGAACGACTCTGTTTATAGATGTAGCGCTATATAAATATTAATCTTAATAAATAAATAATATGTAAGCAAAACTGAGCATTCTCAGTTCTATAGTTTAAATTAAAAGCGACAGGTTGCCAAAAATAAAATGTATTCCTATTCCAGAGTTTGGAAATTTAAAAAGCCGTTTCAAACTCTAAAATGTCTCTATTTTGTTATATTAACGCCAAGTTTTATAAGGCACATAAAATGCAAAATTTCAAACTTTGACATTTAAAATTTCAATGAAATGTGCAATTTTGCCACTTCCTAAACTGGTGAATTCTATGTTTCAATTCCAAAACCCAGTATCATAAAATTCTATAAGCTTTCTGCTAAGGCCAGTTGGTTTGTTCCAGTTTTGCCTCAACTGAGATAAATTGTTTCCACATTGCCCGAGGCAAAAAGGTCTCTAAGCCTGCGCCCAGACTGAAAGTTTGTATACAGAGGCATAACCGTAACTTGATTGATCCTAAGTTTTTTTGGCTGGGTTTAGCTTTCACAAATTAAACGCACCATGTCAAGCTTTCAGTAGCTCATAGTGACTTGGTGGGGTTGAAACTCATAGCAACTTGATGGGTCTGAAGGATGAGCCTTCAGGACTTTGAAGTTTCGCCCTTCAGCTTTTTATTATTTTTTTTATTATAATTATCTGGTCGAGTGTCATATACTCATCAACATGGCCTATCCTCGATTACTTTTTCTGACCGCACCATAATTTTCAACCTCATTTAGACTACCGTCATTAACCGTCATTCGTCTGGTTCAAATTTACTGGACTTTTTTCTTTCTTACTTTCTTTTTCTTCAGCTTTCTCATTCTCCTTCTCGTTCTTCTCCATTTGCAGTCCCCCACTTCTTTTCTGTAATTCTCACTTTCTTTTCATTTTTTTCCATCTTCATCATTCTCATTCTCCATCCTGTTCCTTTCTTTATTTTCCTTCTCCTTCTCCACTTGCGGCTACCTTCTTCTATTCTTTCATTCATACTTTCGTTCTTTTCACTCTTTCGATTCATCGTTTCGTTCTCCTTGTTTATCTTCTTTCTCCTCCTGCTCCATTTGCAGCCCTCCTCTTCTATTCCTTGATTCTTACTTTCCTTCTTTTAACTTTTTTCTCTATCGTTCTCATTCTTCTTCTTGTTCTTTTCTTTTTATCTTTCTCCTCCATTCTTCTATTCTTTGTTTCTTGCTTTCTTTCTTTCTTTTCACTTATTTTCTCTTCTTTCCTTTCACTTATTAGCTCTCTATCGCTCTTCGCATTCTTCTTCTTGCTCCTTTCTTTATTTCCTTCCCCTCCTCCATTTGCAGCCCCTCCTATCTTCTATTCTTTAACCCTTCAGCTTCTGAGTCAATAACACACAGAGAAGCTGCCGATCGTTATTCCTGACGGCGCCATGCATTGACGGACCATATGATTGACACTTAACTTATCAACAAAGACCAAATCATTCGCCGAACAAAAGAAACCAATTTTATAGCGCTATTCTGCCTGCCAATACCTACCACCAGCATCGTGCACTGTGCAGTTCTTCTTGGGTCCGATCCATTCGCCTCCTTCGCATTTCAGTTGCCATTTCTCTCCAGTCATATTGCACACAAGAGTGGAGACGACGTCCTGTCTGGCAATCCACTGACCGGTTGAAGGGCTGAGATCTGGGCAACCAATCACTGAAACAGGAATTAAGTGGAAATCGGGATTTATTGCCTTCTTCAAACTGCAATTGCCTACTGAATGACTGGCTCCTATCTGAACAGTTCTATAACCAGCACTCCAAACGTAACAGGTCAACACTAGAGATAATAAGCAAGCATTAAGAAACAAGGCAAGCAATTACGAGACAGCATTTGAATAGGCCTACAATATTAAGTAAGAAAGTAGTCAAGATTTGTAAGCAAGTAAGTAAGTAAGTAGTTTATTCACCAACAAATAAAGTAAAATCACAATACACAAATTATACAGACTGAGTGGTGGGCTACCGGTGAAGTCTCATAGGACTCATCTCTCCCCAATCTCGCCGGTCACCCAGATTTTAAATGAGTAAAGCTAAACTAAATGGTGTATTGATCAAAGACAGACTAGCGAATATATGCCTACTTATTATAAAACGCAGTATGCGGCGTATACCTTCGTACTGGAACATGTAGTAGCTTTTCTTCTGGTTCTTCTTAGAACTCGAGGCAGAGGCAGCCACCATTCTCAGTTCCAGTTGATGCGTAACGGAGGTGTACTTGTGCGACTCCCTGTCCTCACTGCCGCAGATCGTCTCCGAACCCCGCGATGGCTTCTCCTTGATGACCGCGTAGACCTGACAGACCCTGGGCAGCTGATCGGCCAGCTGGTCTCTCTCGCGGTTCGTAATGGCGAAGTCGAACAGCCTGAGCCGTATCTGTTGACCGGGAGAGGCGCGCAGCACCCAAGGGACATCCGTCGATCCACACGATGTCTCCTCCGTTACGATGCTTGCCAGATAACCGGATCCGGAGATGAACACCTCGGCCCCTGAGTTGCGCTGGGCACACTCTTCCTTCCGTTTTAAAACGGCTGCAAACACAAATAAGTTTATTATTATTACTACTTTGGCTGCGGATTTTAACGACTAATCGAGTAAACGATAAAAATTTTAATCGATTACTTTCGACTTGTTCTATTAATATTTTTACCTATTTTCATGATCTCGAGCGGCTCATTTCCGGAGTAAACATTATGGCGAACAATCACCATGTTTTGCTATACCTGGGTCAAATTTCGTATACTACGCCGATCGCTTATTTGCTCAAGGTGTCACCAAAATGACGCAATCATTCCACATGCACGGGGTCTGATTCTGGCAATATTACTTTTGTAGGCGTAACACTTTCCGGCATTGATCAGCTGCGATTTATGTGAAAGGACAGAAAGATCCAGACAACCATGGAGTGTTCCCAGGTCTGGATGGATAAATGGATGGATGGATGGATGGATGGATGGATGGATGGACGGATGGATGGATGGATGGATGGATGGATGGATGGATGGATGGATGGATGGATGGATGGATGGATGGATGGATGGATGGATGGAATGGATGGATGGATGGATGGATGGATGGATGGATGGATGGATGGGTGGGTGGATGGATGGATGGATGGATGGATGGATGGATGGATGGATGGATGGATGGATGGATGGATGATGGATGGATGGATGGATGGATGGATGGATGGATGGATGGATGGATGGATGGATGGATGGATGGATGGATGGATGGATGGATGGATAGATGGATGGATGGATGGATGGATGGTTACAAACAGACAGAAAGACAGACAGAGAGATAGACAATGAACTCTTAGTCTTTCTTTCTTAACCTCTTTTCTGTCAGCGTTTGAATACCATTCTGTTCGACTGTGGTTTTATGCTGCTATATTTGAAATGCCTTTGACGAGTTTCTCTTCAAGAGACGTTTAATAAATGTGCGATTACGATTATCCATTTGCCAACTTTTAAAGGATGGAGGTTTGAGTCGGCACCGATGGCCTGTCATATCATGGATAATTACAATCCATGATGCAGGTACTAACTGGGCTCCCGCTCCTTTACTGCAGCTTCTGCCATCGTCTTATTCGCTTTGCCAAGCCGCCAACATTTGAGTAGAACGCTCAAAAACAATAAATTTTTCAAAATGAAAAAAACATTCAAATTATGACGCGGCCTTTTATAGAGACCAGAAACGATTTTCTTACAATAGGTCATTTTTGAGAGCCAAGACATTGTCTACGATTAATGACTATTTCATGAGTCATGACAAATATCTGCACATAGTCTAAACAATTTATTCAGGACATTGTGTAAAGAATTTAGAAGGCAAGGGACTTTATGCTGTGGAAGCTGCAAACAAGGTTGAATGTATCTACTAACATCAGTTTAACGTATTTATATAAATTAACGTTAATGAGTATAAGAATAATTCTATCTACTGGGATGGAACCTGTTAAGCTATGCAGGCAGATGTGACAGAAGCCAAGACCACCAAAGAACAAAGGAATTCCGACTGCAGGGATAGACAGATGAAACAATAGCAAATCATGCGGCTGCTGATGCATTGAATGCAATCCAGATGTGCACCTATGCAACGCGATGCGCCAATGTTTTTCACACCAATGCCTTGCAATACCCACGCTGCGTAAATAAGATGCTGCTGGTCTAAGAACGAAGAAACGGAAAGTGGGATCTGCATCTGTTTTTGTAATGTGTCCAGTCTGTATTGTTTCCGGTGAAATTAGCAGCAGTAGTTGCGTGATGGGCCACACTGGAGAAATTGCCTTCCCATCCTGAACTACCTCAGGATCTTGCAACTGCCATTACGACTCAGAAGTCTATTTGCATTACATTACATAGCATGATCATGAGCATGATCATGATCATCGTCGTCGTCAGTATCATCCATTTTATTGATCCAAGTAGAGAATGCATCTTCAAATGGTTTACAGGTAGACTTCGTGCAACGAGTAGGCCTATAGACCCAGAAGGGACAATAGTTCCGCTTAATTTGAACGGCCTATTAACAAAGACGCAGGTGGCATCACTGTGGTGGCTACTAAACGCCAAAATATATAACGGTGTGTGTGTGTGTGTGTGTGTGTGTGTGTGTGTGTGTGTGTGTGTGTGTGTGTGTGTGTGTGTGTGTGTGTGTGTGGGTGTGTGTGTGTGTGTGTGTGTGTGTGTGGGTGGGTGCGTGGGCTCATCGGCATATCGCGTAGACTGTAAACGAAACTATAGGATCAATATTAAGCTCTTACATCTAGTCGGATAAATGGAGTAAATATAAATTCATTGGAAGACGATAAAAAATAACGCATCTTCACTTTTCAGAAATTAAACAGGACGCATGGGCAATATAATACATTGCAATAATACAATACAACTGTAATTTGATAATACCCTCTTTGCAAAAGTTCAGAAGTGCACATTGAGGCCGGGCAACCATTAAGAGTCATAAGTAGACTGGAAGAGGTAAGTTTTCAGCTTAGAGCGAAACACAGATTCACTAAGAGAGTTGCGAACATGAAGAGGTAGAGAGTTCCAGATGGAGGTACTGTGAATGAATGCTGGCCAAAGATAAGACGTGTACCAGGAACAGAATACTTTCCGGCAGATGCTGATCGAAGAGAGGAGCGACCTTTAACACTAGAAGCACCGAGAAATCGAACTTCCTAGAAGCACCAAGGGGTCATTTTGACCCCACATAATTTATAATGCAAAGTCAATTGCAAATTCAATGAAATTGACTATCAACTTTATTAACATAAATTACCTAAGCATAAACAAGTGTAATAAGTAAGTTGGAATGGAATAATAGGAGATCCTCTCCTCTCACCAGATCTCCTATCCTCTCGCCAGATTTCCTATCCTCTCACCAGATCTCACCCTATCTTCTCACCAACTCTCTTATCCTCTCACCAGATATCTTGTCCTCTCACCAGATCTCACTCTATCTTCTCGTCAGATCTCATATCCTCTCACCAGATTCCTTATCCTCTCACCAGACCTCACCCTATCTTCTCACCAAATCTCCTATCCTCTCACCAGATCTCTCCTCTCACCAGATCTTCTCTCCTCTATCCAGATTTCCTCTCCTCTCACCAGATTTCCTATCCTCTCACCAGATTTCCTATCCTCTCACCAGATATCACCCTATCATCTCACCAAATCTCTTATTCTCTCACCAGATCTCTCCTCTCACCAGATCCTCTCTCCTCTCGCCAGATTTCCTCTCCTCTCACCAGATCTCCTATCCTCTCACCAGATCTCCTCTCCTCTGACCAGATATTCTTTCCTCTGACCAGATCTCCTCTCCTCTCACCAAATATCATCTTCTCTCACCAGATCTCTCTCCTCTCACCAGATCTTCTATCCTCTCATCTGATCTTCTCTCCTCTCACCAAATCTTCTTTTCTTTCACCAGATCGTCTCTCCTCTCACCAGATCTCCTCTTCTCTCACCATGCAGATCTCCTATCCTCTCACTTGATCTCCTCTCCTCTCGCCAAATCCACTATCCTCTGACCAGATCTCTCCTCTGACCAGATCTACTTTCCTCTCACCAGATCTCCTATCCTCTCACCAGATCTCTTCTTCTCTCTTCAAATTTTCTTTCTCATCGCCAAATGTCCTCTCCTCTAGCCAAATCTCTAATTCTCTCGCCACGTCTCCTATCCTCTCACTTGATCTCCTCTTCTCTCACCAGATCTCATCTCCTCTCGTCAGATCTCCTATCCTCTCACCAGATCTCCTATCCTCCCATCTGATCTTCTCTCCTCTGACAAGATCTCCTCTCCTCTCACCAGATCTCCTATCCTCTAACCTGATGTTCTCTCACCAGATCTCATCTCCTCTCGTCAGATCTCCTATCCTCTCACCAGATCTCCTATCCTCTCATCTGATCTTCTCTCATCTGATCTTCTCTCCTCTGACCAGATCTCCTCTCCTCTCACCAGATCTCCTATTCTCTCGCCTGATCTCCTCTTCTCTCACCAGATCTCATCTCCTCCCGTCAGATCTCCTATTCTCTCACCAGATCTTCTATCCTTTCACCAGATCGTCTCTCCTCTCACCAGATCTCCTCTTCTCTCACCAGATCTCCTATCCTCTCACCAGATCTCCTCTCCTCTCACCAGATCTCCTATCTTCTCACATTTGATTACGTAATTAGCTTTGATCTATAATATTACTAGCATTTTTTACATGCAAGTACTAATATAGGGGTCAAATTGACCCCTTGGTGCTTAAAGGTAGAACAGCAAAAATCTCAGAAATTATGAATCCCCCGAGTTCAAATTTTGGCAGAGGGTATACCCTACGAAGTTAGGAGAAGTCATGAAATTACAGGACCCGGGCTATATCTGGGGCCGAGGTGCGTTACGCTAAAAACCAAAAGGGGTCAGATTGACCCCTTCGGTGCTTCTAGTGTTAACAGAGTTGCAAGTTGTGACCATGGAAGATAAGTAGGAAGGGAGATGATCTGAGGATTAGCGAGTGTATTACTAGGAATATTTGGTCATTTGAGAACTAATTAAAACAACTGGAAAAGAACAAAAGATTACAAGAACAGCAAGAACACAATTATATCTGCACGTTGCAGCAAAGTCGAATACAGAGTTCAATGCTGCTTCCGCTTGAAACATATAACGGAATCTAGGGCGCATTGAGGAGTGCGGATCATGGGTTTGTGGCTTACACAGAATGTCTAATGCAGTGAGTATTTGTTCCAGTCAGTGTCCTCCATGAGTTATCCGCTAAAAAAACAGGGATCCCAGCGAGCGAGACTCTTGGATGCGCCTATAGTTCAACTGTCAACATAGGGCGTGCCTGATGGATACGTAACTGTTTTTCGAACGATGCACTGGCATTCTTCAACTTGGGAGCAGTACAAAGCTGTCAACTGGGCAATGGGTTTATCAGTCGACAAGAATTGATTGAAATCTGACGAATATATATATTTCATTCATCTGAAACCCAAATATCATATATTGAATTGAGCAGCCCGTTTTCTTGGTTCCTTCTAATGACCTTCCTAAACGTGCATATACGCATCCATGTATATGCTCACACGTTAGAATAAGAACAAAACCACAATGAGAACAGAGGTGCAAGCAAGAATAAGAAAAACAGAAGCCACAGGAAGAACGCAGGTATACAGCTAAGAATAGGAACAGCAAAAAACTACAGGTAGAAGGCAGGCAGACGCAAAAACAGAGGAGGAAGAGAGGAAGGAGAATAGGAACGGAAAGAAGGAACGGTAAACCATGACAGTGTTGGCATGCCCTTGTCGACACGTGTTAGTTGCCTTCGGAGATAAAGACGCCGTCGTATACGTTGCAGCTGTGTTGCGGAGGATGTTACAAGTTAAAAAGCGCACATCTGTTGTGGGATCTGCTGCCTTCACTCGGCAACCAGTGGCTCTTCCAGACGGGGCCTTAATGAACCAGCCACCCTCCTCATCCCTTTCCGCACCCCTTCGTCTCCGTCTGGCACCACCATCCCCCTTTCGAAGCGCCTCGTACGAGATCCAATTACGTGCCAATTGTAACCAGTGGCACTCCTTACGCTCCAGTCGTTATTCTGCCCCTCAACCGCCGCCAGTCCACTATCACCTGCACTAAATGTGCCTGTGAATCCATCTATCTAGATTTTATATAGCGCTAATTGCCCTTCAGAAGCGCCGCTGGTTGAAGCCAGTCAACCAACCGACCGACGATAAAGTGGCCGTTAGAATAAACAAAACAACTCGCACACTTAATACTAACAAGATCTAATCTAATCACATTCATCCTCATCATCCTCATCATCATCCTCATCATCAGTTCCTGAAGCCAGCCATTTGGTGGCCATTTGGCGGCGATGGGTACGAATAAATGATCTCCACTGTCCTCGGTCATTTGTTATGTCCATTGGACCATTGCTCCCTTTAGTATTAGTCCAAGTACTGCAATCTAATCACGTTATTCCGTTATAATCGTACACAAGCTGTCCAACCATCAAACGATGGCTCGCCAATACATCCGAAATGCAAGCAAATAAAGTGTTGTGTAGGAAAACTTGCTGAATAATTATTGTACTACAACATAATGGATTAAAACATTTTACAATAGGCTATTGTCAATAGCTCAAAAGTGCTATTGTTGACTTTATCAATAATTAAATAACCAAACGATATATCTATGAATCATATTATCTCCAACATCTGCCCGCAACTGATCGTTGGTCTCTTCCTTGACTTTTCCTCTCTCCATTCTTCCCATTTCTCCATGGCCTCCTTCATTTCTCCTCACACATCTCCATTGCTTCCTAAGAGTGAAGTGCATGTCTCAGCTTATTCATACCCTACCCAACATGTATTTATGTATGTATGTATCCTGTATATGTATGTATGTATGTATGTATGTATATATGTATGTATGTATGTATGTATGTATGTATGTATGTATGTATGTATGTATGTATGTATGTATGTATGTATGTATGTATGTATGGTATGTATGTATGTATGTATGTATGTATGTATGTATGTACGTACTTATGCAAGAAAAGCAGACATTTGTTTAATGGTAGACTGGGTTGACTGCGGTGCATTTGGCTTGATTGAAGACAGACGAAACTGCATAATAGAGGAAGCAAGCGGTGACGCACGAGTGAAGGGGTGAGGGTTTGTTTCGAGAGAGAACACTGAATGCACAGAACAACCGATGCTTTCATAGGTGGGCTTTGTAAGGTGAGCTGCTGCTGCTGTTTGGCTGTTTGCTCTACTCTACAGTGGGGCACAACTGATTGAAATGTCAGGTAACACGTGTTGCCGCCGCAATCGGTGCATGCGAGGGAGGAGGAGGAGCAGAGCCAACAGCAAAAGCAGCGGAGGGGGCAGAACACAGCGTTGCACAGCGTCGTTTAACAACAGCAGAAGCCAGACAAGCGCTCACTGGGAAGCCAGAAAAGACCTTCAGAATGTTATCACGGACTTATAAATTATATTAACAGATAATAGATATCGCAATAGCTGCAGTCGTGGAGTATATGTGTATAGATATGATGATTGCAAGTGTATGTATGTATTGTATGTATATGTATGTATGTATGTATGTATGTATGTATGTATGTATGTATGTATGTATGTATGTATGTATGTATGTATGTATGTATGTATGTATGTATGTATGTATGTATGTATGTATGTATGTATGCATGTATGTATGTATGTATGTATGTATGTATGTATGTATGTATGTATGTATGTATGTATGTATGTATGTATGTATGTATGTATGTATGTATGTATACGACTTGCATGTATGTATTTATGTTTGTATGAGCATGCGTGTATCTATATATTGCATGTAGGTCTATGTGCATCATAATAATTATTATCATAAAATTTGTACGCACACAAAGTAACATAGAAGTGCGAATCTGAGACTCGGTCCGCCAATGGCCAGCTGATGTGTGTTTACAAAGCCAAATAATTATTTGAAAGCCAGCGAGAAATAGCGAGGTTTGAAGCGCTAATTGGATGACAAAGAGTCCGAATATCGGAGAATAATTGGAAGTCGTTTCCATGCCAGTCGATTTCATGCATGGGGCAGCGTTTGGAATACACGATACTCTGCATCGTGGCTCAGCAAGTCGACCTATATCCGAAGACTGCGAGGAGGAACATAAGGAGAGACTATAGTAGTTGAAAGTACATGCAATTCCAATCTGATATTTATACAGCGCACCTTCAAGATTAAGCTCCTCAGTGGCGCTCCCGACCCGAAACAGTAAAATCACTGTCAAACAATCACTGTCAAACAATAATTTTTCAGGGGCTTGCGAAATTGTGAAAGGGACAAAGTGAGGGAGCCACGACCCGGGACAGAGCAAACCGAAATGTAGAAGTCTACTATGCTTCTATAGAGATCAAACGGACCAGTTGCAGTCTTTTAACCTAAATTCTACAGGAACCTATTGCGGATGACTGGCGGTTAAAGAATTTGCACGAGGAGGCGCACTCAGCATCACGCGAGTCTGGAAAGTTGGTGGCATTGAAACCTCTTGAGTTCACGACCTGAGATGATTTGCGAAAATTGAGTTGCGAGGGCAGCCGAGAGAACAGGTTATGGCTTGTAACATGTCTTTGGTATACGTGACCCGACATATATATTGACCTGATATGATAAAATTATGATAGAAGGAAGATTGCAAGAGCTCTTTTGGGGAGTCTAAATGTGAGATTAATGTCCACAGTTATCCAGAGTGATTTGACAGGTTTTAGTGTAACAGTAGTGGTGCCAGTAACTGCAGTAAGTTCAATGGTCAAATGATAAAGGAAGCTAATGGATGCATTTATGTATGTATGTATGTATGTATGTATGTATGTATGCATCCATGCATGTATGTATGCATGTATGTAAGTGTGTATGTATGTATGTATGTACGTATGTATGTATGTATGCATTTATGTATGTATGTATGTATAGGCCCTATTTATGTATGTATGTATGTAGGCTCTATGTATGTATGTATGTATGTATGTATGTATGTATGTATGTATGTATGCATGTATGTATGTATGTATGTATGTATGTATATATGTATGTATGTATGTATGTATGCATATATGTATGTATGTATGTATGTATGTATGTATGTATGCATATATGTATGTATGTTTGTATGTATGTATGCATATATGTATGTGTGTTTGTATGTATGTATATTTACGTAATCCGTCTCGGGCTCGGCTGCTGGGAATCGCCTATTGCTTATAGAATCGAAGTCGGTAAGAGCTGCTAAACAGCCGATCCCCATTGAAGCAGGAGGCCCTAGAAAGAAATGCTCGAAGGTCAGAGGATCAAAGTGCGTACGCACTGCACCAGGCCTCGGTCTCGGCCTCAGCCGTGCTGACGTCTGCGTAACGTCAGCAATCGGTGGTGATGTACGGCGACATCACAGACGTCATATCGTTACCGCCCGCAGTCGTAAACTATTACGGCGCTGGTAGAACACGATAACGCCTCAGTTACAAAGGTCACTGCATTTATTATGCGCTATTCGAAGTGGCTCCGGCCGCCGAGAAGCAGACACTTGGGCGACTTTCCTCTACACGGTATGAAACCATTAGTAACTGATGGAAAACTTTGTCCTTATCTGCGAGGTTTGAAGGTCATTTTGTCATGCTGTCGGTTCCTATGGTTTGCCTTGCTCTCTCTTACTGTAGTGTTCCCTTCATGGGCGTATTTGTGGGGGTTTACGGGTTGAAACCCCTCTGAAATAAATGACCGAATTTTTTTCTATGCAATTATATGCGAAATGGTCGAAATGAAATACAAAAACACTGAACTTTTTCTACCATTTCCAATGGAAAGCCCCCCGAAAACTTAAAACCTCTCCGAAATGTTTTCATGGCTACGCCCATGGTCTGTTCCGCTTGTTATAGGGATGTCTTAGTTCAAACGTATGCCAAAGAAATCATATTATAAAATATATTAATAATAATAGACGTAGTCGTATCTCTGCGTACATGGTTTCAATACTGTAGGCATGTGAAGGTAAGTGCTGGCTGGCGCTCTCTGTTGAATCATAGAACAAAAGCCGTTGTGTGGAAAAGGTCATGGCTGCGGATAAAGTTATACAAAAATCGGTACATTGTTTAGCAGTTGCTTCCATGGCCCTTGGCCATAAGGGAATTTTCTACTTAATGAATATTATTGCTGAACTGCATGTAGTGCGCTAATACTCTGTGTGGCAGGAGCTAGAGTATACAGTATATGTTTCAGATGAAACGCCATATATAGGCCTATATAAGCCTATGTCTATGTAGTGAAGGTCTATTTTGTCAAGGCTGCTTTTAGCTGTTGCATACCAACTGCTTAGATAATTCCCTTTTAGCTCACAGCGTGCGTAGTAGTGATTAAGGCAGTTCGTCAGTTACGCTATGGTTTCTTCTGCACTTAAGACATAATAGAGCAATCCCAAGACTGCACTTGCTAATTTAGTACAAATGAGGCAGATAATAACTTCATCTTGACTTTAACTTGCATGCTTAATCCCTCGGCTCGTGCAGACTAAACTTTCCAATTCCATCCAGCTATCTTTCTCTTTCTCTCTCTTTCGATCGCTGTCTCTATCTTGTTCTCTCACTCTTCCTCTCTGTTTCTTTCTGTCTCTCTATCCCTCTCTCTCTGTAATCTTTTCATGCCGGTATGCGATCCATTCGCAATCGCATGATGAGCAGAGCAGTCACGGGCCCCTAACTTTTTTTGAACAAACTGAATTTTTTTCTTACACTTTCTGATGACCTTTTTTTTTGCTTTTCTGTGAAATTGTCAGAAGGAAAATTGTCACAAGCCGCATTTTCCGCCCTCCCGGGCCCCCTCGTTACGTGTTACGTTATATTTTATAAGGCTTAACATCATAAACTTTGTATATACATCATAAACTTTGTATATCTTATTATAATATATATCATAAGTTGATTGCGGGCCCGGCCCGGGCCCCTAAAAGTCGCCGGGCCCCTGGGCATTTGCCCCCCTGCCCCCCTCTCGGCGGGCCTGGGTATGCGATCCATTCACAATCGCATGTTGAGATAGAAGACACTGAAAGCAGTGGCGTAGGCTACTATAAGGTTGGTGTCACCCAGTGCGGTAACTCATGTTGTCACCCTCATGGACCTCCTCCCTTACCAGACCGTGTACAGGATCCTTAGAAGGTTAAAAAAGTAAAATAGCATAGAGTTTCAGCTTTAGGTAAATTGATACAGTACATGTAGGCTGGGCTTACGAAAAATGTTCCTTTGTTATATGTTATTGTTAATTTAACAATAATAAATACTTGTTCAAACTTTGCACAAAATTTGTTTAGACAGTCATTTGTCAGTTTGGTGTCACCCCAAGAGGGTGACACCCGGTGCTGCGCGCACCCCTCGCACTCCTAGTGACGCCACTGACTGAAAGACTTCTTTTCTATTTAGAAAAGTTTCTTTTAAACGGTTATATTCCAAGCTAACTGTAAATTATTTTTCTTTTAATTTCTTTTATTTGGACCAATTCAAATTCCTGTCAAATCAAGAGTTTTGGAATAAAAGTTGTTTTAGTTCAGTTGACCATCCTTCCCTAATTGTTGCTAACATACTAAAGAGTCGTCTACTCTGACGTTCTGTATAAGTGATGCAACGAATGACTAACATTTTGACTCAATGACTCAGTAAATTACTCATCAAAGTTACATTAAAATTATTCATTATTCATTCATATTAATTCCATGGTTTAACATCGACGAACTGCCATATTCAGTTTATCAATGCACATTAAAGTATTTGCTGACTTCTGTATCATCGTAATCGTAAGCTTCAAACTTCTAAAGCGCCAATCGAAAGTCAAGCGCAGGGCACCAGCTTATTCACGAGCGCTCTACAAGACGACTTATTGCTCAACTGGTCATCTTAGAGGTTTATAGAAGACGCTTGATACATTTCCATATGCATAGTTTATCTACCATAGCAGGCCTATACCCAGTGCGTGTTTGTGGCTGCTTAGAGTCGAATGTGATTTATTTTTCTTCTTCTCGCCGGTCTATCGCATTTCTTTCCTTCTGCAGCAACTCATATAGTTTTCGGCAACGCTACGTACATGTATGTCTTAATTCTCATCACTATGTATTAGGCGTTCTTGAAATTGTTTTGCCGTAAATGCAGAAATTGCCTTCTTCGAGTAACATAACATTAGATTACTATTACCATCACATTGCATAGCATTTATGTTATAGTATATAGCATTAGAATATAAGCTTAATAATACATATACATGTAATGCAGACCTGTCTGGCTCGTAAAACATTTATCACAAGGATGATCCATACACTCCTGATTGAAGCACGGTAGATAGTATGGCCCGCTAGACATTTGTGACAAGCTATCGGCTCACTCGTGTCACAAATAGAACTATGTAAACTAAAGTGCGGTTAGCAATTGGCACAAAACAGGATACACTTATTTACTTACTTTACTTACTTGTTACATGTAGTATTGATTTTCATTGCATTATATATACGCGCACGTATATATACAGCGGCAGGTAGAAGAACGGAGTCATACCTTTGACGCAGGTGTAACTGGCTTCGAGATATCCTCTGTAGTCGCGAAGACAGGGCAGACCATTTTCCGGAAGACTATCGATGATGGACGAGATCCGGACGTCGCAGGACCTCTGACCGGAACACCAGACGTCGAACTGGTCGCGGATGTTGAACTGACATTCGGTTCCGATGGCCACTTTCAGACAGCGGCCACTCCTCATTCGACCGTAGAAAGCCGACTGCATGAGGACGACGTCGTCGCCGCTCGGACATCGCGCGCTAAACGTCTGTCCCTCGCAGTAGTCGAGGACTGCACCATCTGAAGGAGCATAAATACCAGTCACCTGCTGCAGTCATTCTTCAGTTCTATCGAGCACCTGTCCACAGACGTTGCTGTCAATTTGTCTTCGTGTGCTTTGCATTTATTATGGTCGAAGGGAGGGAAGAGGAAAATAAAGTATCACATTAGTGGTAAAGACTTCAGTAATGCAGTATGATGCCTAATGCTTTACTATTAGTCTTTATCATTATTGTTATTATTATTTACTATTATTAGAAGTAGTAGGTTTTTTTACCAAAAGGATCAAATCCAGAGGGTATGGGCGCTCCTGAGTAGATTTCTTGAAGGGCGCTATATAAATCCCCAGAATGAATGAATGAATGAATGGGAAAACTATTTTAAACACGAGAAAATGCATTTCTGGGATGGCGAGATTATTATTATTATTATTATTATTATTATTATTATTATTATTATTATTATTATTATTATTATTATTATTATTATTATTATTATTATTATTATCATTATCATTATCATTATCATTATTATCATTATTATTATTATTATTATTATTATTATTATTATTATTATTATTATTATTATTATTTTTATTATTATTATTATTATTATTATTATTATTATCATCGTCATCATCATCGTCATCATCATCATTATCATCATCAATAAGCATCATCGTCGTCGACGTCATCATCATCATCATTATTATTATTTTACCCGAGGTAGATATGATCCCTCACGTGATATAAACATTGTCCGTATAGACAGAAAAAATGAGCATCTGGAAGGTTACACGTCGCCTCCAATTCAGGCATAACAAAGGTACCACGGAACGCGACAGCGTTGAAGCGCTGGATGATTACTGAGAGCCGCTGAAACAGATAGCTAGCTTCTCGAGTGTCTTCGGATATACGAGTCACGTTGTGACTCATGTCAAATATGAAAGTGAGACCACTGTTGTTTATGGGCCCCAAGGTTTCAAAGGCCAGGGGAATAAATTTATTATTATTATTATTACTTTTATTATTATTATTATTATTGATATTGTTGTTGCTGCTGTTGTTGTTGCTGCTGTTGTTGTTGTTGTTGTTGCTGCTGCTGTTGTTGTTGTTGTTGTTGTTGTTTTTGTTGTTGTTGTTGTTGCTATTGTCATTATTATTACAGAGCCATGAAAGTTCAGGATCAGATTGTATTAAATTTGTATAATATTTTGCTTTGCTTTGCTGAACTGGACTGGGTTTTAAGTAGGCTGGGAGTGGATTAGACTGAACTTATTAGATTCTGATCTGGAGTTTAAGTTGGGTTGGATTGGATTAGGATGAGCATACCTTGAATTTGGATTAATTGTATTCTAAATCATAGACCTGCATGTGTTTTGATTTTCACTTGACCACCAAGTCAACATGTGACTCATAGCGACAGAGGCAGGCTGATTAGTTCACCACTTGAATTAAGACCAACTGCATTCGAGTCACTGCTAATTAATATTTAATTTGCTTAAAGATTTAAAGACTATATCACTTATCGGTAAACATGACTGACTAATTCACTTAGTGACTCGTTTACATTTAGACGATTGGCTCACTGCCTGATTCGCTGACGGGTATTAATGCCTCACTGGCTCAGTCACATACGCAATTATTCGGACAATGACATTTTCACTGATTGAATCGGTGACAAATTCGCCGTATGACTATTATATGTGATTCGACGAATGACTAACTTTTTCACCCAACAACTCTATAAAATCGCTTGGCCTACTTAATGACTAACTCACCTACTGACTCAATGGCTGGCTCAATGACTGTGACTTACTGATCACAGTCATCGCTTGGCCTACTTAATGACTAATT